>JANHFM010002047.1:95562-106645 GCA_032468115.1 Grayia smithii
CTTTATGGACCGGTGCAGGGGTGGGTGGGTAGGGAGAGGAGATGGTTCCATGTGAGTGGCAGGCAAGCACATGCATCCGCTGCTTGTGCAACTAGAGTGTGCATACTCACACTCGCCTGCCATTTTGGGCAGCCCACTTTTAAAACACCTCACAGTCCAGTAGTGAACCAGAGGTTGGGGACCCCTGTTAGAAAGTAAATAGGGAATTGAAGGTGTATTTTTCTTTTTACTACAGTATCAATATATAGTACTCTACCAACTTGTATATCATCCTACCATATACACATATATGAAGACATTACTATTGCCTGTGTATTTGCACTTACAGCCTTCTTCCCTTGTTTTTATTTAACTTGCCTCCTCCCAGAGTACATTTATGGTATCTGAGTAGGGAGTTGGCAGATAATATTTCACCAGTGTTAGAAATCTTTATAGCCAACATATTGGTGGCACACTAGCCATGAGTAAAGGGAGAATATTTCACCTGGAATTGCATGGAAAATTGGATTGTTCCTTTCTAATAGCATCCTTCTTGGTATGGGATCACTACTGCTTTGTGTGTATTGGTGATATGTGTGGTCAGTAAGAATTGTGCTTGTAACGGCATTCTGGCTGTGGTGTAGTGCAGTGTCTCCCAGAAGTGGAGCCAGCCCTCATTCTCACTCTTGTTCTGTTTTTGGTGTAATGTCTAGCTTTATTTACAGCTCCTTCAGCAGACAGCAGCTGCTTCCTCTGGGAATTTGAATACACTGGGCAACCTTCACCCAATGGGAGGTAAGTTTCTTTCTCTTCTTTCTGCTTGGGATCTGACAAACAGGGTCAGTAGCAAAGTGAAAATTGATTGGTGTGCTGTGATACATTAAAATAAGTGAAGACAGATCTTGGTTATCTGTATAAGAGCTCAGGCACAGATGGTATCAATCTCAAGTTTTTAACTTGAATATGAATATGCAGTAGCTGGGTTTTTTTCACAAATTTAAGCACCTTCTCTTTAAAATTTGCTACATTCTATTTTGTGGGAACAGGTGCCAATCTGATCTCACTATTTAAAAAGGAATCAAGGAATACTAAAGAAAAATTATGGATCAGTTAATCTCACACCTGTTCTGGAGAGGAATGGTTGAAAGTATTGTTAGAATTAAAAAAAAATATGTAGGAGACTTACTGAAAAGGAATCAGCGTGACTTTCAGAAAAATTAGTTTTTTTCACTGATTTTCTAGACTATTTTAGGATGTAAGCATGGACAAGGCTGATTCCATAGGTACGTTATACCTGGATTATAAATAAAGTCTTTGGTACAGAATTATTGTGAGCAAGTTTGGTAGTGATAACATATTTATGAGTAATAAAAATGGATTTTAAAAGATTTATGTGCCAATATCTTTTTAAACTTATTTATATTGAAGTGCAAAGGGATAAAGGGGTACCCACTGTGGGTAAATGGGCTTCAAAATGGCAAATGCACTTCAGTGTGAATAAGTATAAAATGAAATTGGCCCACAAATCCAAACTTCATTTATTGGATCCTAGCTGACAGAGGCTGACCAGAAAAGGGATCTTGAGATTACAGTGGAGAGCTTAGTGAATAAATCAGTCTAATGTAAGCTGCTGTTTAAAAAAAGTGAGAATTTCATGCATGGAATCATTAGGAAGAGAATTTAAAATAGAATTGTTGATACAATGAAGAACAAAAAAATATCAGCCAATATGATAAAGGGGCTAGAGATATGAGCAATTAAAGAGTTATTTAGCTTGGAAGAAAAGGACTAAGATACGAGGGAGATATGAGGGAAATATATACATAGCAATAGCACTTATATACCGCTTCACAGAGCTTTACAGCCCTCTATAAGCAGTTTACAGAATGAGCATATTGCTCCCAGCAGTCTGGGTTCTCATTTTACTGACCGCAGAAGATCAATGGCTGAGTCTGGTGAGCCGGTAAGATTTGAATTGCTGAACTGCTGGCAGCCAGCTGAAGTAGCCTCCAGTACTGCATTCTAAGCACTGCGCCATCATGGTATAGATAAAATGAATAGTGATAATTTTTTTTAGCCTCTCTTACTATTTTAGGACTTAGGATCATCATTAAACTAAATGAAGGGAGATTTGGAATAGAAGGAAAGCTTTTCTTAAATGGCACAAAATTGAAACTTCTGTTGTGGTAAGGGGAATAATCTGTTGGGAATGGATGATTTTATTTAAAAAAAAAGATTTACTTACTTTATTTGACTCTTGGAGACCTAGCATGATGCCTGCATAAAACATATTCCTTCAATATGCATATCATATGTCAAGACATACTTTCTTTAATTTTACTGTGGTGGTATATCTGGTGCTTTTGTCTGATCAGCTTCTTCATAAAACTTAATTTAGTTTTGAAGAAAGGATAATTTTTCTATTGAACAAGTTCCTATAATTTAGCACTGACCTACTGTTAGTCAATTAAATGTGTAGAGTATTTGAAACTATTTTTAAAATTAAATTCTATTAAGGAAGAATTAAAGCTGTATTGCTAAGCTTTTTATTTGAAAGAAGAATTGGGAGATGAAGGTAATAAAAATAAAAGCTACTTTGAGACAAGTTGAACAAGAAGAATAGTATGAATAACATGAAATAAAGTATCACATGAGTTGATAGACTTAACAGTTATGGAATGACAATTGTTTTTTTTTAAAAATAGTCATTACAAAAGAAAAAATATGGAAATAGGCAAGCAAATTTAGGCTCCAATTTGATCTTATAAAGTACTTTCCATTGGTTTGGGAACATAAAAAAAGACAGGTAGCTAATCTCACTGATAAATTGTCTCCTTTTTCCATTCTTGTCTTCTACCTAATATTGATAATAAATAAATGACAAATCTGATAATAAATCTTGTTTAAAACTAGGAGGAGTTCTTGTTCAGTGTGGTTTGGTAATAAGATATTGAAGATACTTCTTCCACCAAAACCCATTTAAGCATGCTGCTGCTGCTGGGTCCACCAGTGGTTAATGGTACAGAAACAGATATACTGCATTGATTGATATGTTGCAGGGTTGAATGCAATGCAATTGCAGAATCTGGCTGCATTAGCAGCTGCAGCTAGCGCAGCTCAGAACACCCCAAGTGGAACAACTGCACTCAACTCTTCCAATAGTCCATTAAGTGTGCTCACCAGTTCAGGTAAGGGAGTTGTTTTATTTATTTGCTGTTTGATTAATTAACCTATTGTTGCCTCTCTGCATATATAACAATAAACCAGTTACCATGATTCAATTATTAAACCCTGCCCTTTATGAAGATAAATAATTACATCCAAAAACACATGTTTATCATTGAAAAAACAAGGAAGTGGGTGCTTCTGATTTGCTGAATAGTTATGTGTATACATGCATTCATATTCACAAGGACAAAGAGAAAACTTAACTTTCAAAAGAGGATATTTATTGTTTTGTAAATGTAATTGATCCATTTGTTCAATGAACAACACCAAGGCTCTATTACATTCTCTTAGATTTTCTTTGCAGATACAATTTTTTTTAAATTGAGATAGAATTTAGAGACATTGGTTTTTACAGTGACATTACTTCTACCTTATACTACAACATGGTTTGCTTTAATCATGCTTTTTGAACAAACAAGTTGGTCTCACAGATAAATGTAGTAATGGTTTTATTTCCACTCAGTAGTATATAACTTTAATATCTCAGAACTGGATTGGGCAGAAAAACTTACCAAGAATAAGCCATATAATCACAAATGAGGCACCTCTACAAGTTTTCACATCATAAATCACAGCAAGGCAGTAGCATATTTCTCTCAACTTGTGGCCTATTGCTGTAAAACAAAGAATAATTTATTTCTAATCTTGTTTACATATCATGGGATGAAAAGCAAGCCACACAATTGCTTGTCTTGATATTGGAAACTTTTTATGTCTACTGACTGGAACTAAATGATAGTAATTTTAGATAGGGAAGAAAATAAATGAAACTTAAGAAAACCACTAAAATTTAAAATTAAACCTGCCTGTTCTTGACTGACCTCTTGCACCTCTTCTTCGATTTTGTTGCTGTACTAAGATATGATATCATAGTGTGGTATGTATACACATAATATAGAACAGGGTTAGTCACTGAGCCATCAATATTTTGAGATGGCAAAAGAGAAAGAATACTGTAGTGTCACTCATTCTGCTTAAACAGATAATAAATTCAGTTGAGAGTTAGTAAGGAGCAAACGAATCCAGCTCTCTAGATGAGCATTTTATTGGATACTACATGGATACTCCAGAGGTTTTTCTTCCATTGCAATTTACATCTAGGCAAAAAATAAGATTGCTTCTGAATATTGGTAAAAATGCTTGCTATTTCTTACCTGACTCATATGTTACATAAAAAAAGATGTTGAGACTCTAAAGAAGAGTGCAGAGAAGAGGAACAAGGATGATCAGTGGACTAGCAGCTAAAACATACAAAGAACGGTTGCTGGAAAGGGGTGTGTCTAGTTTAATGAAAAGAAGGACTGGGGTGAAATGATAGGAGTGTTCCAATATCTCGGGTTGCCACAAAGATCAGGGAGTCACTCTATTCTCCAAAGTACCTGAAGGCAGGACAGAAACCAATGGATGGAAACTAATAAAGGAGAGAAGCAACCTAGAACTAAGAAGAAATTTCCTGACAGAACAGTTAAGCAGTGGAACAACTTGCCTCCAGAAATTGTGAATGCTCCAACAGTGGAAGTTTTTAAGAAGAGACTGGACAATCATTTAAAATGGGTTTCCTGCCTGACTAGGGGGTTGAACTAGAAGACCTCCAAGGTCCCTTCCAATTCTGTTAAGTATTCTGTTCTGTTAAATGAAATGATACGCATTTTGGAACCAAGAGGATGCAAGGCTAAAGATACTGTTCACTGAAAATTCCTTTGGGAAAATAGAAGGGAGAAAAAAGGAAAGCATATCCCACTTTCCCATGCCACTTTCCACTTGGTATTTTAGAAGGATCTTGAATGTGCTTTATTTAGGTATTTCAGAGATCGTGTTAAGTCATTTTGATATTGTTGGAAGTTGTTGCTGATGTTTTAACACACTCATTTTAATAGCAGGTTCGTCACCCAGTTCCAGTAGCAGTTCCTCAGTAAACCCAATGGCTTCTCTTGGAGCGCTGCAAACACTGGCAGGGGCTACTGCGGGCCTGAATGTTGGCTCTTTAGCAGGCAAGTTCAGTGAATTGTAAGAAAAAGTCAGAATCCATCTTTGCTTCAAACCCATGTCTCAATTTCCCTTACTTGATCAATTGTCTTACATGAAACCTTGTTGAAACAATGATATTTATTCGTATTTTCTGTACAGGAATGGCAGCCTTAAATGGAGGGCTAGGTAGTGGTGGCCTTTCAAATGGCACAGGGAGCACAATGGAGGCCCTAACTCAGGCATACTCTGGGATTCAGCAATATGCTGCTGCCGCATTGCCCACACTTTATAACCAGAGTCTTTTAACGCAGCAGAGTATTGGTGCAGCAGGAAGTCAGAAGGAAGGTAGGTAGGAGGCAGTGTTGTGAAAGTTTGTTCTTTAGCTATGGCGTACTGAGGTCTAGATGTCATGCTATACTCAAAACATTCTTCTCCAGTGATACTAAATCTGAAGTTACGGTTAAAACACGAGACGTATAGACACTTTATAGTGCATTTTGCAGACATTTTTACAGAATATTCTGGCTACTCTGAAACATCTAACTCTAAAATTCTGTTTAGTTTTATCCTTCACCCAACCAAGAAATTCATTTTTAAAATCAATATATACAGTATGTTATTTTTAATATTTCCAGTCATATTTTTGAACTATCATTAATTATTTCTTATTTATGAGAAAGTACATAGTGAGTTTTACATACAGTATCCTTAATCTGTACAGTTGCTTTGCAAATTATTTGGCCAGTGCTGTTAACTATTTCAAATTGGAGGATTGAAATTGGCAAAATCTTGGTTTAGTGGGGAAAAAATTGGTTTAGTGAAAGGTTATCTAATTAGTTTTACCTGATGTGAGAGTGCTGTTACTTTACACATTGTCTTATCGTTCATATATTTATTGTGATCACATTTTAAATACATGACAACCTTATTAAAACATTATTCTGAAGGCATAGGCTTTAAAATGGAAATAGTGATGGAGCTCTGCAACTGGCTCCATCCCTATTTTGAATTGTATTAAGGAAGTACAGCCTGATCATCTTAATCAACTTTAGAGCATCACAACTTCCTGAACTGGACTAGAAAGTGCCTATGTACCGGTATTTAATTATCAAGATTTTTTCTGTATTTCTGTTCTTTGACTGAAACTACAAATAATGATCCTTTATTTTTAAAGTATTTTTTTATTTTTACTTTATTGCTATCTGCTCTTATTTTTAAAAAATGAGCACTAGGTTTTTAACATTGCGAAATAATTGATTCCTGGAGACGGATTTTTCAGTAATAGCATGAGTTTTGACTGTTAAACAAACAAGTTTTTACTTCTTTATTTTCTGTATTAAAATCCAAGAAGTTCCACTGGTTTTAATTTCCTTCTAAATGAATATTTTAAAGGTCCAGAAGGAGCCAATCTGTTTATCTACCATCTTCCCCAGGAGTTTGGGGACCAAGACCTGCTACAGATGTTCATGCCTTTTGGGAACGTTGTCTCTGCCAAGGTTTTCATTGACAAGCAGACCAATCTGAGCAAATGTTTTGGTATGTTCTGTTACATTGTTTTTCGTAAAAAAGAAGAATATTCATATCAGAGCAGTTGTTTGGAAGGTTTGTCCCATCGTCTTCCTCTAGTTCTTTCTCTCATCTTCTTCCCTCAGAAAATAACCAACTAATGTATAATGAGCTGATACAGAAACTTTATTGTGAAACATTTGAGTCAATAAGTTGCTGCTTTGCAGTTAGCAGCTTAAGTAAACAGGTGCATTGAAAGAGCACACTGTACTATTTCAAATAACTAAAATCTTAGCTGAAAATATATCCACGCAAACAAATTATATGTAAGCAAAACATTGGTAAATAAGAAAGCAACATGACTCAACTTAAAAGTAGTGTTAGCATGATTGCTCAGTCATATATTAAACAATTGAGCTCACTAAAAATGTCAGGTTTGGATGGCACCTGGAATATTCTACCTCTTCTTTTCCAATACATTACATTTATCAGTAGAAGAATTGGCACTTATAGATTATAGCACTAAAAAGACTCTTAACATCTGCTTGTTTGTTTGAGTCAAGTAGAGAATTGTATTTTTTTTAAAGCCCTATTCAATCTCATGCTTTATCTGTAGTTATACTAAAAGTTAAGAATGGTTTTGTATTTAAAAAAATGCAAGTTGTAATGATGGTTATGAGGATGATAATGATATACACATATTCTTATCCTCTAATTGCACTTAACTGTGAGTTTTTCTTTTCTTAGGTTTTGTAAGTTATGACAATCCCGTCTCTGCACAAGCTGCCATCCAGTCAATGAATGGATTTCAAATTGGCATGAAGCGACTGAAAGTACAGCTCAAGCGCTCTAAGAATGACAGCAAGCCATATTGAGTGCCCCTCCCCCTGGAACTGGAGTGAGAAGGATCTTCTGGTAAGTTGGGGAGGAGCCCACTTAGGGATTCAAAAACTCTTTAAGGCTGTATTTTTACAGTCACGGAAGCTGATTGATACCATTCTGTCTGGCACATCTTCCCCTGAAGACTCAGCTGCAGCCTCTACTGGGAATTCTGCGGATGGAGGACAACTTTGTGCTTTTGTTTCCAGTGTTTTACTTTGGAGCTTAGGTGCCATATCACTATTTTTTAAAAAAAAAAGTTTGCTGTGTTTGTAACTGTGTTTTTGAGAAGGACCAATGCCAGCCACCTTGGAGAGGAAAGGAAAATAGTAAGTGCAATTGGAAGTGACACTGCATGACTTAGATATGAGGAGACCCCAATGATACTCATGAAAGGGGGAAGCAGGAAGCTGAATCCAAATCATGTGGTGGTTGGTTAATGAACAACCCCTAAGGAGCTTTGCCAAGCTATTTGCTAGGTTTATTTAGTAAATGCCTTATGTGAGAACTGTATAAAGAATCAGTCAGTTGGAGAATAATAGTTGGGCAAAAATATTCATGTGGTAAAGGAAAAATGCAGTAATTATAATGCTAAAATACGTTTGTATAGTGCAATGTGTGTGGTTGCAGCTTATAAAAGTATCCAGTGATGTTTTTTGATCAGCTGTTTACACTTTGGACAGAACAACCTTTTTAAAAATTGGATATTATGAATTAGTATTTCAATTTCTTGGAAACTACACTTGAATTTAGTTGGTTTAATGAAGTTATCTACACTTTAAGCTGTAATCCAGGAATTCCTGGATTTAATTTACAATCTTACTACAAATCCAATGTCTCATATAAAATTTGTTCTTCCCCTGTTCTAGAACTTGTACATGAAGAAATGGTGCTCATAAAGTACAAGTTAAAGTCTCCTTGGTGTTAAACTGACAGATGGTTTTAAAATGAGCTCTTACTGCTCTGATTTCTGGCATTCTTTCCTCCCTCCCACCCCCAACTTTGTACAAGTGTGTGTCAGAATAATACTGGCCCAAAGATTTTTTTCTTGTTTCTTATATAGATTTATTTTTCACAAATATTGTCATCTTGTTACATAGCAGTTTTCTTTTGAGCATGTGCCAGTGCAAAAGACTAAATTCAAAGGACTGAATCTTGGCAGAATTTTGATCTGGTCTACATATGCCTGAGCCCAGTGCCTAATAATTCAAAGTCAGATTTCTTCCCCTTCTAATACACATCCTTTTTTCACATGGGCATAGCTGCCAAAAGCATTACATTTTTATATACACTAGACCTGAATCCAGAGGGAATTTTTAACAGTATGAGTTTGAGCCACAGCAAGAAGTTACATAAAATCTAGTCCTGAGGCTAGAAAAAGCTAGTCCTATTGTTAGGAAAGTTTACAGTGTTATATATAGATTCAATACATTACTACTTTCTGAATATGCTCTTTCTCATTTGTTAAAACATTTTCACAGCACACCAGTCAACCCATTAATTTTGTATTTTGAAACAAGACATTTTAGGGGAGGATGGAAAAAAATATTTCCAAGGAAGATCCAAAAGCTTATCAAGTTTAAAATGCCATTGTATAAGATAAAACTCAGTAGGATATCCAGGGATTTACTAGGGACTGGGTCCCCTTGTTTACTAAAACTGAGGCATTATAATTTGCATAAGACCACCCATCTGTGATTCAAGTTGTTTTTCTGATGAATTTGGAATTCCACTGCAGATTTTTAACTTGATGAATGGCATAATAAAAATTAAACAGCATTTATTTAAAAAGCATATACAATTGTGATAAAAAGGTTGAATGGTCAAATTGCCAAATTTTCCGTTTGTGCTGGCATGTGGTATCCTTCAGTGTTGAATATTGGGGTCTAATTTAAAAGCATATGCATACACTTAGATAACTGTATACCATTTGAAGTTTGTGCACTAGGAGAAGTTGTATCCTGATATTATGAGGATGGGGGAGTGTTGGAGTGCTAAGGGTTCCAGAATTGTCAAGGGATTTTTTAAATAAAAATATACTTTCAGGAAAAAAAAAGAGGTCATGGTTGGGAGCAGTTGCTCCAGTTGCAACCTGATATAACCAAGAATGTTGTTTCTATTTTTATAGAAGTTTTATACTGCTCCAGGGTGGAGAATATTTATTATCTAAATTATTTCACTGGATAAGACCAGGGTTTTGCATAATCCTGAATGTGATTGTGTAACGCATACATAAACAATGTGCATAATTGAAACTACTGACTTTCAGTGGCCTGTTTGTAACTAGGCAAACTGCTAAATAGGATAAGAATTAATGCTGTGAACCAGTGGAGGAGGAAAGCTGTGCTCAATTTTTGCTATAGTCACTCCTCCCAGTACTACTACTCTTCTCAGTCACTATTACTAGCTTTTCTAAATACTTTGTCGCTATTTATTCAATGTCCATATACTTTGTAACTTTTCTGTATGCTTCCATCATGACAGCTATGGGGCAACTTTCCTCCCGTTGAACTAGCAACACAATATTTGTGTTCTGCTTATCCTATAATGTTTCCTTTCATAAGTACGATCAATGCAAGTGCCCTAATTCTACTGTCAGTGTTACCAAAGTTAAGAATGCAGGTTAAATTCTAAAAGAGATCTTTGGAATAGATGGGCAGAATTCTTGTGCCTTCAGTGGTGCTGTTCTGAATGATTTAAGATAGAATGCTTCAACCAAAATACTTATTTCTCCTGAATTTTCCTTGATCTAGCCACACGAATGCTTTTCAGAACAAATAATGAAGATTTGTTTCCCAGGGAGTTTCCCACTTGGCAAGAAAATGAATCTGGTTTACACAAGGATACATATAGATTCCCTTTTGGAGTTTTGCTTCCACATATCATTTTTCTGTATAACTTGTTACTCGGTCTGTTCCCTCTGACCAATCTTTGGCAAAAAATCACCAAAGTCGATCAAATTGGAACATAATCATTTAGTTACTTGATATCATAGTTACTTATAAACACATCCGCAGATTAAAATGCCGGCAGTCTAGAAACAGGCTACTGCTGAGGTCTTAGATCGAGTTGTGCCTTTGCGGCCTCTGACCCAACACAGATCCCGGGTGGCCCCATGGTTTACTATGGAGCTCCGGGAGATGAAGCGTTGGAAAAGACGCCTAGAGGACTGTTGGAGGTCCACCTGAGAGTGGACCTTATCTTAAGTCTTACCTGGTGGCGATGGGAACGGCGAAACGTGATTATATCTCCACTCTCATTATGTCCGCAGAAAACCGGCCAGCGGCCCTGTTTAGAGTGACCCGTTCCCTTCTTAATCAGGGGACAAAGGAGGACTTCTTGCAGGGCAGGGCTGAGGAATTTGTGCAGTTTCTGCAGGATAAAATCACTCAGATCCGAACAGGTTTGGACTCCGACTGGGCAGAGTGACAAGGTGATGGGGGCAAGTCTTGGTGGCAACACCTGGGTGGAGTTTGACCCTGTTTCTGTAGATGATGTGGACAGGATTATGGGTAAGCTGAGT
>JANHFM010002048.1:6856-18051 GCA_032468115.1 Grayia smithii
ATAATTTAGTCACACAATTTATTAAAGAAGCTAGCCAAACCATATTTTTAGAAATCTGTTCAGGATTCTGGCAACTTTATTTTAATTGGTTTTTAAATTATTATTATTGTTGTTTTTATTGTGAGCCGCCCCGAGTCCTTCGGGATAGGGGGCGGCATATAAATGCAATAAATAAATAAACTGCATTCTTTGCAAGGTACTTACAATCACGCTAGAACTTTGTCAATTCTCTTAGATTTCTCAAAGATACTACATAATGATTTAGCCAAATTATAGCTAATTTCATTCACTGACTTGAGATGTAATTTATATTACCATGGAGATTTAAGCCGATCAATGTAAATAAATTTTCTCTTGTTTTCTTTTAAGCTCAAACTGGACTCTAACTCTTTTAACCAGTTCTTCCATATCAATATGGGGTACACATATTTTCTAGTTGGAGAAAACTGAATCAAACAGTTCTTAAACAATGTGGCAACTTTTTTTTTTTCAATATGCATGAAAAAGCACATTTGTTCTTATCATCCTTCTCCATTTTCAACTTATTCTCTGGTTATTTATTGGTTTTAAAAGGCTGCTCAACTCCAGAATGATTCCAGGTGAGTTATATAATTAAAATAGAGCAAAAGATAGAATATTGTTTAGAAAAATGAGATTCACCTCTCCTCCCATGAATTCACCCAAAGATAAAAGTAGTTCTGTTACTTAACTGTTCCAATAAAAATTGCTTTAGATCTACATGTTGTTTGCTTCTTGTTCAGTTTTACCATATAGGGATAGCAGATTCCATAGGTGGCAACCAGCACTTTTAATTGTCCCTGAAAGCCAATTGATAACCAATGAAGCTAGTGGAACAGTGATGACACAAAGCTGTATGAAGATACACCAATATTTAGGCTCGTATTATCTGCCTTTTGGACCAGCTGTAGCTTCCAGGTAGTGTTTAAGGGTAGCCCATATACAGTGTATTTCAATAATCTAGTCATGAAGTAACTAGTATGTGAGCAACTGTCTGAAGAGCTTTCCATTCCAGGAATGACTGACACATAAGCTGAATGTGTGCAAAAGTCTTCCTTTGCTTTAATTTCCCTGCCATCAAGCTTCAGTTTTTATGCCACTAAGTACCTATCAATCTTCCACCAAGTACTTACCAGTACCTCCATATTCTTCATGAGTGTGTGAGAGATTTTCCCCACTTTCTATATACATTTTTTTCCAAATTTGACCAGTTTTTAGGCAGTTTTAGCAGCTACTTCTGCTGCTGACAAACTTTGGAAGTATTCACAATTGTTTTTATCTCCTTTTTTGGGAATTTTTTGGGACCTCTTCCCCACGAGGTCCTTCCCTATTTGCCTCTGCTATAATGGAATCATATTTAATTTTACACAGACTTTATTAAAATAATTTTGTAAAATTTCAGTTGTATACTTGTCAATATCCATCTTTAATACAACCTTTCTAGCATGTTTAGTTATTTAATATTTTTTGTTTTTATCATTGGTTTATTATTTTTTCCCTTTTGTATTTTATGTTGTTTTTCATTTTGCAAATATAAACATAAAAAGAGTTCCAGAATTGCATGGTCTCTTGTTTCCTGAAGTTCTCTCTATTACCAGTTTGTCTCTTAAGTCTTTCCTATTTTTAGGATCAAATCAGTGATGGCTGATCCTTTTGTGTCTTCCTCCACATTTTCAAGTGAGAAAGTTGTCAGTACACAAATCATGAATTTCCCATAAGGATCATGCTTGGCAGAATTTGTCTTCCAATGGATGTCAGAATAATTAAATCACTCCATTAATGTTACTACATGAATCTTTTAAAAACCTGCAATTTGATTTTAGAAATCCACACCTTCTCTTTGGTAGTCACAGTAGAGGACACCAACAATGGTGTTTTCCTATTTTATTTATGCTTTTAATTAGATAATTTTTATTACTATATTGCCTTTGTAATTCTATAGAATTATTTTGGACACTTTAGGGCTAATTCAAAATGTGCTTTTACATCAAGAAAATTTACTTTCCAAAGATAAATCTCCAGCAAAGCAATTTTTAAATATATCAATCTGCTGGGAAAAAGAAAGAGCCAGTCATCTTGGCTTAGCTAATAAAAAGGAAAGATCATAAAAAGTATAAATGCATAAAAATGAAGAACTATATTTGTCATTGTGGAAAAAAGGAGTTTTGGCTATCTTTGAATTTCAGGAATTGGAAGGCAGTTTACTGTAACTTTAGATAAAAGACCTCCCCCCAAAAAAGACCTTATAATGACATAAACTAATCTAGTGCCATAATTTTTACAAAGAGACATATCCTTTATTTTCACATTGTACTGAAATGTTTTTTAAAATAATTTATTGGTGCAAGAATTGGTGTTATTGTTATATTGTAATTGGTGTTATTGTTATATTTCTTTCAATCATCTTGCATCTTTCCTGGATATTCATGTATTTTGATCTGAACATCCCCCAATAAGCATTTTGCATAGCTCTTAAGTGCATTAGTCCCAAATGTCACTTAGAAGAACCTCAATAGCTTTTCTCTCTCTGAAAATATCACTCCAAGATAGCATGAATACACATAATCTGAATACACAAGGTTTTTAAAAATGAGGAATCAACTTTATCAAATCTCAAATGTGAATTAATCAACCAGGTTTCTAGACCTATTCAGAAAAGGAGGTTGCAAAACTCCTTCAGGCTCACTCAGACCCAGTGATGGATGATTTTGCAAGTCTCATGCAGATATTTGGGGGGCAGTTAGGGCTTCTGATAGCTCTTTTATGTCTGACTATAGAATGCTTAAATGTGCTTATATTTGCAGGGTTCTTCTATAGAATCCATATTTGTGAAAGATATTATTCTTTATGAAGTACTACAATACTTGCTCCTAAAGAGTAGAAAGGTATATCAGAGGGGACATGATTGATTGAGAATCACCTGGATATTTTAAACAGAGTTTCTCCCCTTTACAAGACAGTTTGCCATATTGAAGCAGAACAATGTAATTTTGTCAAGTCACTAAAATGAATTGGTCATAATCTACACAGACCTATGTATCTTTTTCTCTGTGTAACTAGCTTCCTTCATTATATTTATAGTTGGTTTCTTGCAATACTCCTCTCTCTGCTACATTTAAATATACTTTTCACACCCTCAGGCTTTAGAATCACAGCCAGTAGCATTTAAAGAACAGAAGTGCCAAAAGTACAACAAGGTCATATGCTAACAAAATCACAACAGCTTTGTCTCTAGTTGCTCTCTGCTGGGGCCTTTATCCTGATTTGAATTGCCTGCAGTTCCCTTCTGAAACCAGAAATTCTGATAGGATATAGAGGAGATAAATTATACTTGACCTCCAGAATCCACAGCCTAAGGTCCATTGAACATGTTATCATCAGAGATAGGGGCTCTTATTAAGGTTGGGTTGTACAGCCACTAAAACGTGGAAGCAAGACCCACTGAATTCAAAGGGATTTACACGTTTGAATATTCTCAGAGATGTTCAGAATTAATTCTGGATTATAGTTATTTAATTCTTTTATTTGTAATTTTCTCAAATGTTTTGAGAAGAATAAATATTCCCATAAACATTGGGCAGATATTTTTTAGGCTATGTTATACATGTGTATTCCATGTGTGTCTCTGGGTGACAAAACATACTTAATTATTTTAAATGCGATGGACTCCAACTTCCCAAAATTTTAATGAGCTGACAGTAAGTTTTAATTATTATTTGAAAGCCAATTCAAGGCTTTAGTTTACTTAATTCTAACAAGACTGCTGGGAGTTTTGAAGAGACATATCATTTTCTTATAATAAGGCAAAACAGAAAATAAACTGTCAAGTCTGAATAATGTAACTTATTTTAACTAACAAAATCATCTTCCATGTATTAATATTACAACTAGTGCTCAAAATATCTCTTGAGTGGTTTTCCAGATAGAAAATGTATCCTCAAAGCCTGTTAATATCATATTTATATTTATTTGCTTTCAAGAAAGTAAATGACTGAATATTTCAATTACAAATATTTTTCTTTTAAGAATTTTTGGGTCTTTGAGAGATTATGTAAAATATGTTGAGATGCAAATTACAATTATGCCAGGCATTTTAACTAGATTGTCCAACTAATTTAAATCATAACGGAGTGCATTTGTGCATTTTTCTGTATTACTCAAACAGTTCATTTAAAAACAGTTGTTTTTAAATTTAAAAAAAACTTTTACAAATCATACACAATATATGTAAATAAAATTGATGTAAGGTTCATTTTCAGAGGTCTGTTTTTCTTCTTCAAACAATAGATGTTAAGAGTAATGAATTGACAGCTTTTTCTCCAATCTGGAGCTCACCATTTTGGGGGCTTATAGATGCTAAAATTTTAAGATAACAAGACAAATTCCAAGTACTATAGTCCCAACTCATGTCTGGGAAAGGATGACAACACGTAATATTCTGCTGAGCCAGAGTTTACACAAAAAGTGTTCCACAGCTTCTTAAATATGAGAAATGAGCATAAATATTTATTCAACATGTGGGATTAATCCTGCAAGAAAACTAGATGAGGAAAGATCTATAGAAGTTCAAATATATTGTTTTCATAACCAAATACAATGGAAACAAATAAAGTATTATAAGAGAAGGAGCTGGTGCAATTTGATATGCATAGTTTCTTGAGTTTCACAAATAAATGTGAGAAAGTACTGTATGTATCAATTGACTGTAAAACATAATTTATAAAATATATATAATTTATATAAAACATACTGTAGATAACAAATCGTGAGATACATTAACAGCAGTCTGGGTGAAGGACAGATACGATGTACAAAATGGTTATTTTGATCATTTAGATCAAACCAACTCTCCTTCTAAATAACACATAGCCAGAGAGAGTTATCTAGTTAGATATTCCAGACAACAGAAGATTAGAAGGATTAAAACTGGGACTGTCTGTCAAATGAGTAATCTACCAATAAATGGATCTCTTCCTCTTTTAATAGACACATTCTTTCATTGGATACTTCTGTGAAACAAAATTGAAAATTGTGTTTGCTTTGAGAAGGATTATGTGTCCCTCTACTGTCATTCTGCTACTACTTTATATGTATTGTAATCAAAACTGAAATATTGGTTCCAAGATTATGTCAATATTTATAAGCAATATGAAATATATGTAAACATGCACATTGTAACAGTTCAGTTTTCTTTGTTAGCTTAAACAAGGAACAAGGTCAATATTTTTCTATTTAGTTAAAAAAAAAAAGCAGAAGTCTGGAAAGTAGTAACCAAGGCAGACATATTAGATGCCCTGAAGCTTTTATTCATGTCCCAGTGATTTTCTCAGCACTTTTCTTTTAGCATTTAATCGGGGAAATTATCAAAGACTTTTTAACAAATGTTAGTAAACAGAAAAGCAACATTAGAAAAATGAATCAAGATGAATCATACAATTGTTGAAAGTCTGAAGCAATTTACAAGTTACCGGAAAGTTTTATTTGACTTCAACCGAGATCTTTGAACATTTCCATTCTCATGCTTTTGTTTTCTCCATTAGATAATTTTAAAGTTCAAATGTATTCAAATATATTTACCACTATTGTTTATAGACAAACACACTAGTCTCATAAAACAAAGTTCAGGAGTGATTATCCATTCATCTATTCCACTTAAATTCTGACCATTAAACAAGTCTACACTTTGGAAAATGTCTCATCACAAATTATCATCAATCTACACTTATTCAGTAGAACATATTTTCAAATGATTATGCTTAGGGTTGTGCTGTGCAAGATATTGAAGTAAAACTTTCAGGATTCCTGAACACCCTTCCTTTTTATGGTCTTTAGAAATCCTGCAGCCAAATTTCAATCATCAAGAAATGTAGTTTGATTATAGATATTTTTTTATGTAGGAAATTCTAGAATACTATCACACATAGTAATGGAATCTATGGTTTGACACATTTTACCCTTTAGGTAATCTTTATGTCCATTCATTTAGTGACCATTCAAAGTTATAACAGTGCTGAAAAAAAGTGACTTATGACCAATCCTCACACTTATTAGTACCTTAGCATTTCTGTGGTCATGTGATCAAAATTCAGATGATTGGCAACTGGTATGTGTTTGTGACAATTGCAGAATCCTAAGGTTGCCTGAGACCCATTGGTCACTTTTCCATGGGGCTTTTGACAAACAAAGTCAGTGGCAAAGCCAGATTCACTTAACAAGCATGTGATTCACTTAAAGACTGTCATGACTATGGAAAAAAAGTAATAAAACCAAGCACCACTCCTTGATCAAATTGCTTACCAATGGAAGGTCCTGTCCCAATTATGGAAATAAATCAAGGACTACTTATATCAAAATGCAAAATATGTTAAATGACCTGTTAAATCAGAGGTCTTCAAACTTGGCAGCTTTAACAGAATTGGCAGAATTCTCTGGCTGGAGAATTCTGGGAGTTCAAAATCCACAAGTCTTAAAGCTGCCAAGTTTGAAGACCTCTGTATTAAATGAACCATAAATATTGTGATGTTCTATTTTGTAATTGCTTTGTTATGTGTCATAACCCCGACAGTAATCTAATATTTTACTTTTTCCCAAATGTACATTTTTAACAAATGTATGTTATATTTGTGAAGCCCAATAATTGTCAAAGAACCATAAAATAAGTAGTTACTTATTACTGTTAATTCACTAAGTAAATCACACTGAATATTTTTAGTTTCTCTTTCTCTTTCTTCAGTCAATAGTGCTGCATCTATAAAAAAGCTATGATTGGCTGATTATTGCCATCAAATTGGTGTTGATTCCTAAGGATCACACAGAAAGATTTTTCTCCAGGAATGAGAGTCTATAATATTTATACATTCATAAAAAAGCAATAAGCTCTCTTTAGAAGAGAAATGAAGATAAGCCCAATGGATAGGACTGGTAAAATACAAATGATAGTCAAAAAGCCCTGGAATTCTGCATGAATATAAAACCACATTTTTTCCCTACACATCAAATTTCATATTCTAGCATTTGTAAGTCAGTGGAATTTCTACTGAAATAATCAACAATCTTTAGAACGGTGTAATTAAGAAAAACTCAAGTACAATTTCAAACAATGAAAGCCAAGCGTCAAAAGGCTCATTTTATCATAATTGAATACTTACTCAAAACAACTTGCATATGAAATGTTCCATTTTTCTTAATAAATCCATAAGAATTCCAACACCTTTAGACACATTTTTTGCATATTGCTTAATTAATGTAACAATGATCCTTTTTTCATTTACAACTAAATCCTGGATGAACATCAAGATAGCAAAAATAGTGATATTTCTATTAGTGTTGCATCTGAAGTATTAACAAAACTACACTTTTAAATATTTAGTTAAATGCCATATTTCTTTGCACGTTGCTTTTTTGTACAAGACAAAAAATTTCCAGAAGCTCAAGTCTCTTTCAGTTGACTAGCGCATTGCATTAAAAAAATCCACATCTACAGTTATGCAGATTACTTTATACATAGAAAACCCCCAAATATTTGTTTAGATAATATGGTACTATACTATATTTACTCACTTAAGCTTGTTTAAGGTGAAGTAGTCTTTATAAATGCCACAAGTACATGTAAGTCCAAGTATTATCCGAAAAGCTTTCTGTGTGCATTTCTAATTATGCTCTTCTGGATATAGACTAATACTCAAAGCAAACAAATTGCTGCGAACACCAACAAGATCATTTTTTTTCATGTATAATTATGCATTAAGATAAATGAATACATAGATCTTTGAAAATAATATATTTGTACAACATATCGGACAAATATATCATTGACTTACAATATTTAAGCTGGGACTATGATTTCTGAAAAATTCCTATATTGTATCAAAAATTTAAAAATACCTTAACTTTTATAGCAAAAGTTAGAGATAATATTTTGAATGTTTTCACGTGATTTCTAATTCTTTTTAATACATTGTTTTTTTTTTCAACATGTTACATATAACTGAGTTTGTGCTTGAACTTCATTTTTCAAGATATAAACAGAGCATATTCCCAATAACATAGAGCAGTTAAGAGATTTCTTTAAATCCTTATTTTGTGATTATATAATCAAACAAGTACCATTAACCTCCATGTTATATTTACACTCCTCCTATGCTAACTGGACTTATATGGATATTCTTCTATCATAATTCTAGCTAAGCAACCCTTTTTACTTTTAAATTACCCATCAGATCTCTGTGTGAGATTCTAATATTTGCCTTTAAATGTTACACTAGTATCAAAAATTCTTCCATCCCAATGATTTTTTATCTACTTTTAATTTTCATATTCCATATGCCAGATGTATTAAACAACATATTTTTATTTGTTAAATGGGAGGAAGGATCCAGATTTTGATACATGACATAAAATTTCCAGTTTCAGAACAAGCCTTTAAAATTAGAATCCGCATGTTGGCTTCAATTATTAATAAATTATTTATATATATATATATTTTAAAGGACAATATTATATTGTTTTTACTTAAAATATGGTTACAGAAGCATTTCATTGTTTTTTTAAGTGCATTACAGGATAATTTTCAAGAAAATGCATTATCCTGTGCCCTATGACACTTTTTTCTCAACATTTTCTGTATTTGCTTTTCTATGTACAAATAGATTCTCAGAAAACTTACACTAAAATCAGCCTTTGACTGATTTTAGAGGAAATGCCTCAATGAATTGTATATGGTAACTGATTCAAAGGATTTGTTTTATTTTCAAGGTACATATATTTTAAATATTCCAATATAAGAGAATACAGTAATATTTATAAAATTGGCATATACAGTAAGCCTTAGCATGTTATCTACAACTAAAAAAGAAGAACTGAGCAAGTATAAATGCCTAAACATAAAACTGAGCAAGGTTTAAACAATAAAGACTTATTAGAAACTTAAGGACTTCAAATAAATATGCTCTGTAAAACTCTGTATTGTTTTTCATGCAACAGATTAACACATCTATCCAACTGGAACAGATCCATTTTACTTATTTATAAGGGACATAGTATTTGTTAGCCATTTCATAATTCCTAAAGGTTTTGTTTTCTACACCGATTACAACATAGAAAGCACACATATATATGGCAAAAATGCTACATTAATGAATATTTTTGATATTTTATTGGTAATGTGATATTGCATACTTCTTAACTCTATAAAGGTTTCTGTTGAATCAACCAAATTCCTGTATGTAATTTGGTAGTAATATAGTTTAGATATAAAAATAACTATTTTAATCAAAAGTACTCAAGACAAAGTAAGCATGCACAAAATCAGAATGACTGTTCTTAGTTTCAAAACACAATGCACAAATACAGGTAAGTTATAGGATATAGCACCTAAAATGACTGTGCTGATTGGCTTTCAAACAAAACACAGAGTATGTGGGGGAAAAAATGGGGAAACTGCTGCTTAATCCAGATCTAAGTAAATATTAAGGAAAGAAAAATTACCATTCCCCATGCTAAGCAGGTTTCTAATGGATAATAGTGGTCTATTATGTTTATTTGTGATTGTACCCGAAAGCTTTTCACCTAAATTTATACAGGGATTTTTTTTTTATCACTTCCCATCTGACAGAAATCGCTCAGCTAGATTTAATAAATAGCAGTAGGAGTTCATATAAATGACGATGGACTAAAAATTGTTGAAAGATTCATTTTTGTGTGTCTTTAATATATGCATGGTACTCCAGTACATGATTTTACACTTTTTTAATAAAACAAGAGGCATGTTATTCCCCAGGAAAACAGAAATCCTATTGTCAAAAGTTTTGACTTGTTTCCTTCAACTTTTTTGTTCTAACAAGATGGATATACATTTTATTTCAAATCACACTATAATAATGCACGGAGCAAATACAATGTCACCAAATCATAAATCACCCTGATGAAAAAAGTGCAAGAGGAACTCTGAAGAAAAAACAGGTTTCCAAGAATCTAAACATTACAAATCTTGTCCTACTCCTAAAAATATTTAATGGAAGATCTGTACCAAACATTTCTAAAAATCTCAAAACGGGCACTTCAGTCATGTACCATCACCACTGCAACAAAAGCCTTGCACACCCCGTGGGAATACTGCTTGAAGAATAACATCTATATCTGCATCTAACCAACAACCGTAGTAATCCAGAAAGATGCAGATAAATCCAGAGCTACAAGCCATTGGGGAAAGGGAGAGAATACCTGATTTTGGAAATTGTTGAATGTGCAAGTCTTTCTTAGCCGAATGATCGTTTGTAGGAGAAGAAAAGTAAAGTCAGAAGACTGATGCTTGAAAACGAATTGCAATTAACTTCTTTATTGCGCACGCCCTATTTCCACCCTCTCCCCTTTGTGGCTCTCGGGAGAAAAGAACAAAAACAAATCCGAAGCCGATTCTTTCGAGAGCTAATTCTATCTGTCAGCTGAAGCTAAGGTTTTGCGTACTGCTTTATTGGTAGTTTCCTTGCTTCGGACTCTGTTTTGGCCCTTACCGCTGAATAGCAGGCAGGATTCCTCTTCCCTCTCCCCCGACGCCCCTTTTCTGCCCCCCCTTTCCATTTCACCCCATGACACCCACCAGCTGACTTCTCCTCCACAACAGAAAACCTAGGTGGGTGGAGGGCTTGTCGAAAGAGAGTGGGTGGAGATTGTCAGATATCCACTCAGCCCAGCGATTTCAAGTCAGCATGCAGTACTGGGAAACTGCTTTTCCAGTATTCGAGCAAGAAACATGTGCTGCGTTCACTGCCCTTTCGAGAGGCTACTTCGGTCTTCGCCCCTGGTTTTCTCGGTCTACAGTATTTCTCAAATTCGCTACATATTATTAGTGTGGGTGCGTGTGTTGTACGCGCTCGCGCGCCCGCAGGCACATATACTGCGCTCGCTCGCTTGCTCGCTCTCTGCCTTTATCTCTCTCACACATACACGCGCGCACAGAGACACAAACGGGATCCAAAGCCCCGCCACAAGGCGATAAAATTGCAACCCAGCGCATCCTGGCGCTTCCTTACCTGGCAACCGGGGAGGCAGGAGACGCCTGTCCTTCAGCGTTCACGTCTGGGCGACGAGTAGGATTTGTCTTGTTCTGCGCGGCTCTCCTGGGATGAGAGACTTCAGGGATAACCACACTCTCTCCTCCAAAAAGAGAGGAGGAGGAG
>JANHFM010002048.1:160422-175531 GCA_032468115.1 Grayia smithii
GAGTGATGGCGTTCGGGAAAAAACTGTTCTTGTGTCTAGTTGTCTTGGTGTGCAGTGCTCTATAGCGTCTTTTTGAGGGTAGGAGTTGAAACAGTTTATGTCTAGGATGCAAGGGGTCTGTAAATATTTTCACAGCTCTCTTTTTGACTCATGCAGTATACAGGTCCTCAGTGGAAGGCAGGTTGGTAGTAATTATAATAATATGGAAGTATTTGTAGTCCAATTGCATAGCAATAACTAACTATAGCACTGGGACTTTTATAGCAACTGTAAAGTGGGTTTTCTTTCTTAATTTAAGTGAAACAATACATGTAGAAATGAAACAAAAATGTAAATTGTGTTTAAAGTATTGTGTATATTTTTCTAAAATAGCAATAGCACTTAGACTTATATACCACTCTACAGTGCTTTACAGCCTCTCCAAGCAGTTTGCAGAGTCAGCATGTTGCCCCCAACAATTTGGGTCCTCATTTTACCTACCTCAGAAGGATGGGTAAAAAAATCTGAAATGATTATTTATATAGTTTCTCATAGAAGAATCATTTGCTATTCTGTAATATTTTTGGAACTAGAACTGGAAAGTCTGTCCATCTGCTTCATATAAGTTTTCCTTATTTATAAGGAAATAAAATAACAAAGTTTATAAAGCTCCACCAGTCAAAAAACCTGCACACTTCCTGCTCTGTTTGTGTATGGATGTGCATGTATTGGTCTTCTCTTCACTGCGGGTTTTCAAACAAGGGCTATTGGCCATTTATTAGAAATGATTTTGTGGATTCGTGTGTTGAACTGAGGGTTCAGCTGGATGACCAATAAGATTTTAACTCATTAACTCATAAATTTTATGAATCTAAGATATCATAACATTCAGTGGCCAAACAGAACAGAATGGATGTTAACCACTAGAAAGTGACATATATGGGATGAAAATCATTCCACACACAAATAACAGAATTGTGTTCTAATCAAATTCTACCAATAACCCTTTTTAAAATGGATTCTTCGAGAGTATCTTCTAGGAATCGTAGTATCTTCTGAGTAGAAGACTGTTATCATACTCAAAAGTTCCCATTTTCAGTTTGTAGTAAACAGTTATTTGAAATATGCAAGACAGAATACGCACAATATATACAATGCAAGTTGAACATAGCTATGTATGAGATAATGGGTTTGCCAGCTAAGAGGATCATAGGTTGAAATATATAGTTGTTGGGCTATTCTCAACTCAATGAGATACAGGCACGATTTCTAAAGGAAAACAATTATATTTTATTTTGATATTATTTTAGATAATATATTAACTCATTTTACAGTTTTTGCAACGATTTGCTAGAGAAACATTAAAGAAGCCATGAAAATAATATTACTTTGTTCTTTTTTTGTGCTATCGAAAGGAGTGGATAGCATTAAATACCAAAGATGGTTTCTTTTTCATCCTGCTGTATTCTGTAAGCAAAGAAGATTAGATATCTATGTTGCTATAATTGCCAGAAATAGGAAGCTGGAGTTGATAAGCTTGGCTTCCTATATAATCATTTCAGGTAAGTTGCTGACAGCTGGGAATCAGATACCAGGAGGGACCAGCTGTGTCTTATAGATGACCGAGTTCTTCCTCCTTTTTCCTCCTCCTTACAGGTGAGATTTGTAAAAGAAGAAAGCAATTCCACAATTCAGTTAAATACTTCTTTTGAATATTATTTACACTCAAGATTCTCTTTGTATTTATTAATATGCCTAGAGGGCCAATAACAAATTTGGTTAAGAAGGCAATTAATTATACCCAGATAGCAGTCTCTCTTCATTATCTGTCCATACTGCGAAATTCAATTCCTCTTTTGCTTTTTTTATTAACAGATATTTGTTTAGAAATGTTGGGTGTTTTCTTACTAACATCGTAGAAATAATTTTCTGATTTGCCATTACTTTATTTTAAGATTTCTTTTTAAATTTCCCAGTGACTCCCATTCAAGCACTAACCAGCTTTAACCCTTCTCAGCTTCTTGAAGAGCAGTCCAAGTCTGCTGGATGCTGTCCTGGAAAAGGAGAGGGGAAAAAAGTGAATTTCTATATCCTCTGTAATCTTAAAATGAGAGATCTAAGCAAAGTTAGATTATTTGTTTTAACAGTTGATCCATGAGCTTTTTTTCATTGTTGCTAGATTCAATTGGTAATTTTCACCAAATGCAAGTAACTCTGATTTTTATTAATTGAACAGATCATGTAGAAGACAGATAAATAGGATACATAGAATACAGTGAACTTTGTCATGATTATGTTGGTTGAATCCACAATCGCTGGTTTACTTCTTGACTGGAGATCACTTGGCATATTATAGATGTTATTTACACAAATCTGTAATCATTATCTTTCATCATTTATCTTTTTTTAAAAAAAATCTTTCCATAGACATCTTCCATAAGTCTTAACAAGTCTTAAAACTTTGAGAACCATAGGCCAACACATCTAAAGAGAAGTAGAATGTAGCTACGTTAGAATTGCATCTATTGAGAAATGTAGGGAGTGTTCGATCTTGCTTGGGAAACAGCAGCTTCTCTGGGGGAGGGGGGCGGAGGTGGAGTGGGAATCTGCTTCCTTTCAGCACCTTAGTTAATTCAGACATCTCAAATTTGGGATACAAGACAAAGCAGTTTCCAAAGAACATTGTCAATTTCAGTAATTATATGGATTCTTCTTTAGAAGAGTAATAGAAACTTTACTCAGGACTGAACTGGAATTATGCCTTCAATTACAGGCTTGTTGGCAGAGTGCAAAATACTAGTATACTACTTTCCACAGTCCTGAATAGAGATTAGTGGAATGGGATAAATTGTTTTTTTACAAATAGGAAATGTGGGTACTCTAAGCAAAATAAAACTTCACACTAAAAACAAAGCATCCCTATTATTAATGTGATCCGGTACATGCTCACCAATGGAGGTAAGTGCCGTGCTACCTTGGTATGAGCTCCTTATTGCTGATTACACAAGACTTGTTACATGAGAATTGTTCCATATTGTCTCTGAAATGAAGAAACCCGGCATATATGCTTGCCAGAAGCTATCAGGCATTCATTTTGAGACCTGCAGAGAAGGATGATCTTGGAATGCAGCACTGCCATCTGGGGGATGAATTAAAAAACCAGCAGCTAAACTCCAGGCTAACAAGCAAACGTTCTTGCTCATGTAAACACATGCACACAAATGGATGATGTGTTCATCCTAAACTCTGCACGAAACAACACTTTCCCCTTGGGGTATCACTTCTTTAGAAGGGCAATATTATATTCCACTTTGATACAGGAAGAATTCCTCCAGAGCTGTGCTTCTAAAAGCATAAAGCAGCATTGCCTTTTTCATGTTTCTGACATCTCTCTTTTTCTCTCTTCCATCCACCCCCTTTTAACTTCCTTGCTTAAAATACTCTATTATGCCTCTTTGCACAATTACAGTATACAAGGGCAGAGGTGATTTGCTGATTTTAGTTAAAAATAGCTGTGGCTCCAGTCTTTTGAAACTCATACCAAATAATAATACAGAAATTATCATAACCTTCTCTCTTGACACTCTACTATACACAGACACTCCGTCTTTACATATAGCATTTCCTTCACAGCCTTAGCTTTGTAAATAATAGCTTTATTCCTTGACTACCTCAGGGGGTGGATGGCAAGAAATGGCCTATGCTCCTCCCCTATAAAGAATAATAATAAGGGCATTAAGTTCACCTGCCCTTGCTAGACATAAGGTATTTGAAAAATGGGCTTTAGTGTGTAAGCAGCATTTATGTTTA
Source organism: Grayia smithii (assembly GCA_032468115.1). Lineage (NCBI taxonomy): Eukaryota > Metazoa > Chordata > Lepidosauria > Squamata > Grayiidae > Grayia > Grayia smithii. The sequence goes on from JANHFM010002048.1 coordinate 164,212, forward strand.
AAATAAATTGCTCCCATTCTTTGCTCTGGTGGTCCACAGTGTATTCCTGTACATCTTTTCATATAAGCAACATTTTGTTGCATAAGTCAATTGCCTGAATAAAAGGAAAGCTAAGATTTTGCTATTTATATTTTACCATTTAGAAATGATTCCAATCTTATTGTGGCATAAAAGATTATTATAATATGGAGTCATGCAATAATCTGTTTACATTTTGTTATGTATTTTTATCATCAGTTCATAGTGGCTTGTAAAGTTATATTAAAAGGACTTACTGTGGAATAAATCAGAGTGTTGCAATGGATACAAAGTTGCTTAGTAATTAATAAATGGCTGCTGAAGTTCCTGTAACAACACTGATGTAACATATGAATAATTATGCATTGCATTCTTCATCTTGATTACTGTATTCTGTTTCAGTTGTTGTCATGTACATATTGCTAGCAGGGCTCTGACCATAATTCAGAATCTGGTAAAGGTCAGGTTATTCCAATTCAGAGGAAATCCTTAGTGCTGCCATGCTATGCTGCCCAGGCAGAAAGCTTGAGGGTGAAGCTTCCTCATGATCTCTTCCATAATTTCATTTAATTTCCTGGCCACTTAGGACGTAAGCTTTGGAAAGACTCAGATTTGCATTTAGACTCAGCAATACTCAAACGAAGAACTGAAAAACCCTTGTTACAGCTGCTGTTTGGGCAGGGGTGAAATCCAGCAGGTTCTGGAGAACCGGTAGTGGAAATTTTGAGTAGTTCAGAGAACTGGCAAATACCCCCTCTGGCTGGCCCCAGAGTGGGGTGGGAATGGGGATTTTTCAGTCTCCTTCCCCTGGAGTGGGGAGGGAATGGAGATTTTGAAATATCCTTCCCCTGCCACTCCCACCAAGTCATACCATGACCACCAAGCCACGCCCACAGAACCGGTAGTAAAAAAATTGGATTTCACCACTGTGTTTGGGACATTGTTTGGGACATCTTGAAAAAGTTTGGGTCATTGTTCTTTTGGGAAAAGTTGCTGCAACCTGAGCTTCTTTCCCCTTAGACTTCTTACATCTCTGTCAGTTCCACCTTTAGATGTAAATGAAAGCAATACTTTTATGGGTCTTTGGATAATAATCTGGGGTCAGGGGGAGGTAGTATTGCTGTATTATCTTACTTGCTAAGATTGAGAAACTGATGTAGGTTGTGATGATGTCATTACTTTAGCTTTCTAAGCTACATAAAGACTTATGAATGGGTCACCACAGAAAGTGTGTTTAAAATATATATGAATAGCTTGGTAGTATTAAATCAGGGAGTGAAGCAGTGATGATATCCTGCCCGTTCTGTCCGGCTCACACAAACCGGTAGTGGCAGCAGCATGTGGTTTGGTGAACTAGTAGCGGCGGCAGCACGAGGCTCCGCCCACCTGCCCGGACACCATTACTTCCTGGTTTTAACCAGGAAGTAACCCATTTTTTACCCTCTGCGCATGAGCAGAAGGCTTTGCGCATGCGTAGAAGGTCAAAAATAGAATGTGACGATGGTGTATACACTTCCGAACTGGTAGGGAAGGTAAGTAGATTTCACCCCTGGAGTGAAGCATATCATCATGGCATGTGAAGTTGAACAACCAAAATGAAAAACTGTTTCCAATAACAGAGAACCAGGAAAAGGGGAAGCAAATTCGCTACCATTCAAGAGGACCTACCAGTATTGAAATAATAGTACCTTTGAAGAACAAGATGAAATGAGTTAGAGAGCTTTGTTGGAACAGGCACTCTTCATTTTCTCCACTCAAAATAACTCATAATTAACTTTCTTAGAAGTATGTGGAGGAAACTATTGAATCTGGCTTAGTGAGACTTTAAAAAGCCTCATAAGAAAATAAAGATATCATTTTAGAGAGTAAGAGAGGTACTCTTAGAGGTTAATAATTGGTTAGAGATAAGATGCAGAGAGTAAGAACAACACATCTCAGAATGGAGGGATGTAAATAGTAGGAGTCTCTTTCATATCTTTTAAAATTATTCATTTTTGATCAGAGTAAGCAATGCCATAGCCAAAAATCCATTCAACCAAATGATCATAGCAATCTACCACACAACTTTATAAAAAAAGCAAATTCCATACTCTGGATCATTATAAGGAAAGTTGTACATAAAGTTTCCATTCCTATAATTCATACAAACCCATCATAGAATCAAACCTTTTAATTCTGTGTATAGTATTTGGCATTCAATTTCCAAAAATGACAAGATCTGTAAATGGTGCATAAAATAATATTCAAGATGCTTTTCTAATAAAAGGTTATAATATTTGATTTAACCAAGACAAAGTGTATTCAATGATTTTATAATAATGAAATATGGATAGGTTGTTGTTTTTCTTCCGTAAAATTTCAGATTATCTAATAAAACCGAGTGGCAGAAAATTCCATTCAGATGTGTTTTGTCTCACAGAACAGCATTAAATCATGGAATGCCTAGCTTCCAAGATGACTAACTTGGAAAGCCTTAAAAGGCAGATGAATAAGTGATCTATAGCTTCTACACATGATAATTATATGTTATTTCAGTATCAGAAGACAATACTTTTCAATGCAAGTGGCTATGTTGCATAAATAGAGCTTTCTATTGCCCTTCCCGCACCCAGTTCTGTTGGAGGTTTTCCATTGGCCAGGGAATTGTGAGAGTTGAAGTGTACACATCTTAACTGGCCAAGATTAAGAAAATCTGGCCTAGGCATTTGTTTGGCCACTGTATGGGCTAATAGATAGAAAGGCTGCCCTATCCTTTTCTAAAAGAGTCTTTTTTGAGCAATAGCCCATTGGGAAGCAAAGTTATTGGACTGGGAGAAAAGCTTTGCTGCAGCTTCTCTTTGAAAATAGGCTTAGTCAAACTCAGATTCCTCAAAGGCCAGCTCTAAAAGTCTAGCTAAGTGACTGCAAAGAAGAATTTCTAAAAGGTGATCACACATCAGACAGCTTTCTAAAACCAGTTATCTTTCTTCTTATTGTGGTTATTGTAAAATGAGTAGCTTTAATTGAGAAAAATGCATCGGAGTGGGGAAAAAAAATCCTCCAAGGATCATGAATTTGGCTGCCAGCAGTGCCCACAAGTAAGAATCAATTTGGTTTTTAAAGATGGCTTTTACCAACAACAGGAAGAAATTTCTAAAGATTCTTTGCTTATAGTGCTTTTTCTGTTACCACACCACCACTGTTTTTTTTTCTCTTTTAATGATCACATTCAAATATAATCCTGATCTTTTGAAATAAATCTAAAATGCTGGGAGCTTTTCTTATTCCTTTCTTTAAAGGTTAGGAAAGCGGGAAGGCAGCACCTTTGCTCAGAGCAGAGGAACATATTTCAACAAGTTCACAGTTGGGTCAATTTTGAACAGAAGAGAGGCTAAAGATCCCCTAAGCTCTACTTAACAGCGTATAAAGCCATCTGGCTTACGTTGCCTGAGATAAATTTTAAAATATCATAGCTTTCGCCCCACAGAATATGTATTATAAAGAAATGTAAATCTTATATAATTATATGTATATTCTGTGATGTATAAAGAAATAGAAATTTATATTTTTTATATAAGAAGTACAAAATATATTTATAAATCATGTTAATATATGTAAAACATAGGCTAGATTCATACTCTGTGAAATTTCTAAAGTTTCTTGTGTGAATTGCCATTACAAAATGAACAATAAAAATATACATGTGTGAATTTTGCTGGATTTATATCCAGTTCCAATGCTAATTACTGTTAGTCATCCCGTATTCAACAGGATCCATTTGTCACCCTTTGTCACACTATGAGTCCCAGAGTTCATTATTCAAAATTCATGTTTCCGCTTGGAAATCAATGGCATAATTTCCTGATATGTTTAGTTGAAAAAGTGGCTATGTGCCCAGGCTTGGGACTTCAAATATTTTAGGGCCCTATTCCTTGGTTTTACAATGTTGGTTATTTATTTTGTGGCTGTTTTTATTGCTTTAATGTTTTTTTAAAAAATGTTTTATAATTTTAGAATAGTAAGCCACCCGGAGTCATTCAGTTGAGTTGGGTGGCTATAGAAATTGAAAACAAACAATAAAATAAAAATCCTATTGCATGATATGAAGCGTAGACTAGGATTGCAATATTTTTAAAATCTCAAAACAAATTCCCAGAGCAAAATCATCCATTGATGTATTCATTTGGCATCAACTGTCAGTATAGGAAATAAGTCTTCATGTGAAATATTGCAATCATAATTCTACTTTTCCTCTTCTGAGTACACTTCTTACACATAGTCCAGAAAGATATCACTTATTGTCTCAAGGGGACATTTCCTTTTCACAACCATCTTTCTCTCTCTCTTTCTTCAAAAGAGTTATTTGGGGGGGGTTGGATAGAACAATTGTTCTTCCTTTAAGAACTCCAATATTAGTTGTAGTAGTAATAGTAATTCTATCTAGGTCTTTGCCCCCCCACTTTAAAGTAGTAGTAGGATTAGTGACACTTCATTGCTTCCATTCACTACAATCAGCTGAAAATTTGAAGGAAATATATAAAAGCCCAGCAATGCCAGTTGTGTGGGGTAAATTGATTCTTTTACCCTGAACCTCTGACCAGTGGTGGAAGCTGAACAGATTTCTGCTAGTTCCCTTGGAGTTCTGTAACTTGTTGTTCATTGTTCCATTACACTGCTCCTGTCAGCTCACACTGACAAGAGGCAATGTCACTTTTTCACCCCTCCATCAGAAAATCCACAGTGAACACAGTGGCGGCAAGTCAATAATTCCTATTAAAAGTCAGTAGAAGAGGAAGGAAAGTAAATAATTTTCTTCAGGACACATTGTCCTCTTGTGCAGAAAAAAATAAAATTATCTTTGCTATTCTGTTAATGCAGGTAGTTCACAGCTTATGACTATAATTGGACCTGCAATTACAATTGTAAATTGTGCCAGTCATTAAACAGGTCATCGCAGACCTGATTTGATGTCATTTTTTGGGGGGTGGTTGTTAGGTGAATTTGTGTTTGTTAAGCAAATGTTGAGACTAACTGTAATATGAATGGACCTAGGATTGGTTTCCCATGAAGAATTCCCATGGAAAAATTCCTTCTCTTTAGGGAAGACGGAACAAAAGCAAGTGATTTCTACAGACTCTCACTTTCCAATCATCTAGGGTCCGACCTTTCAGAATTGTGAGGGCAAAAATATTGGTATAGCAGAGAGTGAAGGAGAATATATTTTCTTACTTCTCAATTGGAGCCTTCTGTGGAATTTCATCCAGGAAATGCTGAAAAGAAACTGGCATCAGATAAATTTCCATAACAGCCAGGGGTGAAATGTTTCCAGTTCAGACTGGTTCAGCCAAACCGGTAGTGTTGGCCAGTGGTTTGGAGAACCAGTAGTAATGGCAGCGCAAGGCTCCACCCACCCACCTGGTCATTGTTGTTTCCTGGTTTGAACCAGGAAGTGATGTTTTTTTTACCCTCTGCACATGCACAGAGGGTCTGTGTACACATGTGACATGCACGCACGAGCAAGCGAAGCCAGCATGTGCGCGCAGCACATGCACTTCCGAACTCGTTGGGAAGGTAAGTAGGTTTCACCCCTGATAACAACTATAGACAAATAAATTGACTGTTTTATCTATGTTTTTTAGTAGAAATTTTTTCCCCATAATCCCTTGGAGACAGGAGGCCACTTAATGTTCTAAATTTTCAAAATCATAGCCAATTATGAGCCACAGTGGCACAGTGGTACAGTGGTTAGAGTGCAGTACTGCAGGCTACTTCTGCTGACTGACTGCCAGCTGCCTGCAATTTGGCAGTTCAAATCTCACCAGGCTCAAGGTTGACTCAGCCTTCCATCCTTCTGAGGTCAGTAAGACGAGGACCCAGATTGTTGGGGGCAATATGCTGACTCTAAACCACTTAGAGATGGTTGTAAAGCACTGTAAAGCAATATATAAGTCTAAGTGCTACTGCTATTACACCGTTCCACTTCCGTTATGCATCTATACTATATCTCATAGCCAACTAATACTTTTTCCTCCTGGGGAGAACCTATATTTTCACTCTTAAACATTTTTTTTTCCTTTTGCTTCCTCCCAGGTGTGTAGGGGCAGAACCAGGCTCTATTTGATATACTGAAATGGGGACAGGGTGATTGGGACCTGGGGGAGACAGAGGCTCAGTGCAAAGTAGGCATATTAAACGCAGAAGAAATTTAATGCACCAAGAATCCAGCTTCAGAATTGTGTAAATCAGCGTTTCTCAAACTTGGCAACTTGAAGATGTCTGGACTTTAAGTTGCCATGGTTAAGAAACACTGGTATACATAGTATACCTTTTATAAGCTGTCAGATCAGAGACATGGATGTTATATATGTCATGCCCTCAGGTGTGGATTTTGCCCCCTTAGAAAGTGAGGAAATTTTCTCTGTTTTACACCATGTATCCATTCTGCATGGCACTTTTGCTTACATATTCAAATTAAGATGCCTTATTTTCATCGTTATTTTTAACAATGAGAGGGTGTTAGAGCATCTTTCGATGACAGGGACATTGACCACATATGTGTAACTAATATGTCATATTTTTTTCACTGCTTAGTATCACATAGAACACATTTTAAATGCACTAAGTAATCATACAATGAAAGGCACTTCATATCGCCCCATTCATAACATTTGAGATTTACTGGCATAGGAGATTTTGCTTGTTGTAAACCTTCCAATTAGTCTTTCACTTTCATGTTAGGAAGCCTCACAATTCCCTTAAGAAAGCTTTGAGATCCAAATAACATAAAGATGGATCAGATAAGTCTTTGAAGAAAAAGTTTTGTAAAATTTTGACCATGGATGAAAGTGGACAAGGAAGAAAATTCCAATAAAATTTTAAAGGCAGGATGGGACCAAGCAACATTTATCTGTCTAGGTTCAATGTAATGCTGCACTACTGAGATTCATAAGCAAAAGATGTTTTTTTTAAATTTCTGATGGACCTGTTAGACTTTGCAAGGCACCAAGGAGTAAAAATCAGCAAGGAATGCAACAGGAAGTCAGAAGTAGTTTTCTGTTGTAACACATTTATTGCCAACATCATTTTGGTACAATCCATCCCTGCATGTCTTGCTGGTTCTGGGATAATAAAACCTTGGTTTACCAAATAAACCTTGGAGCTAAAATTGGACACTGCTCTGGGTTGAAAGACTGATCTTTTACAAAACCATTTATGTGATGTGCTTACTTAGCAGAAAATATCCATGGAGATCAGGATAACTTTTTTTCAACTTAAAAGTGCTGAAAACATTTTTAGGTTTGAAAATCATTGTCATTCTCAATTTTGATATCATTTCCTCAGTCCCAATTACGATATATAACTATCCATCCTCTGTATGGTTTCTTCCCCCAGGTTTCTTGACATCAACAGAGCACTCTAAGGGCACGTTCTCCACTTCCTGTGTGCTGATGGGCGAAGTTCAGAGGTCACCTCATCATGAAAAATTGGACAATCCACTTTCTCAGTATGGGTTCATTCCCACAAATCAGGGCCCATCTCATCTGTATTTCCTCTTGTGCCGGCACATTGGATGCAGAGGCTACTGAAACAAGCATCTTTGTGTTGTATGTACGAAATTAACTTTTCTTCCCTCTCCCCAAAGCAAATATATCTATTTATAGTTTATGTTGTGTATTTTTGACTTGAAATGCACTTTTCAGTAGACTTTTATTTCCTCCCATGTCAACAGAAGATTTGCATCTTGGTACCCAGGAATCAACAGGCCTTTTAGATTTGGGGGAATGATGGCCTCTTTGAGACATATGGATGTAACAGACTGAGACACTTGCTAAATGTCTAGGATGCTATGTTATATTTTTTAAAAAACCATTCTCTTAGGCCTCTTCCTTTCCGTTGTTTCTCCTCCTCTGATCCCAAGAAGATGAGATGGTGCTAAACGATTTACAATTGGATCTTCAATGCTGTGGGTATAGAGCAGAGGTCTTCAAACTTGGCCACTTTAAGACTTGTGGACTTCAACTCCCAGAATTCTCCAGCCACTTATGCCAGCTGGAGAATTCTGGGAGTTGAAGTCCACAAGTCTTAAAGCTGCCAAGTTTGGGGATCCTGGTATAGAGGGAAGTATTCATTAAAAGGACTGGTCATATTCCATATAAGGCACTCTTCACAAAGGAGTAAAATGAAATAACCAGGTTAAAAAAACCTGGACAAAAATGTGTCGAATTGCAATCTCCCCCATCTGTGTCTTAGCATCTTAATTAAGTCCTCTTTCTCATGTTATCTGCCCCATCACTGATCGAGAATAATTCTTGATCAGTAAGGGGCAAATTCAAAACAAGCATAATTTATTTAATTATAATTCATTATGTATCACCATGGGTTCATTTTGGACTAAAGTAGTATTCCCGCGAGTTGAGCTTTTATATCCAACTTTCTGACTGTTATGACCCGAGATCAAATTGATAGTCCGTCAGATGGATTGCCGTGGGAATTTCTGAGCCACTTGTTTTTGTAAGTCATAGACTGAAAAAAAAGGTACCTAAAGTAGATTTCTTCTTGATTATGGTACTTCATGGAACATTGATCCCTTAAAGACATATTACTGTATATAGGGATCAAAATCAAAATTGTACCTAAGTAGCAATTTCTCACACTGTAAATTTAGTATCATTATGAACGAGAACTATAGATTAATGGCTGTCATAAACTACCATTATCAGCATGGATATTGGTAAAGCCCAGTTGTGATTGACCATTCAGAGAAAAATAAACAGATCCAAGTAGAACTTTTTCCTTCAGGCTCAGCTCCATCCCTCAACCACTGGGTCCTAAAAATAATGAAAAGGCTCTGGAGACTACTAGATCATAGTGATCAATGACTTGAAAATTAGTTCTATAAAATCAACTCCGCATTGCTTGTGCACGCCCATCTGTAAATATGAAAAGTCTTGAATTCATTCTCATGCCAATCTTATTTTTTGTTACAGTGTAAATTGAATCTTTTATTTCAAGAACTTTTTCCTTGTGTAATAAATTTCCACACTTTGTGATGTCAAAAAAATGTAAGGAAATAAAATTCTAACTTTATTAATCAAAGTGGTCTTTTAACCTTCCTGTTTTCATAGTTGCACAGCTTCTTTTGCAAAGATGCTGAGTGACAATAACAACTATACTCGGAGATCTATTTAGTAGGAGGTTTAAGGAGGTGCGAACATTCTGCGGATCTTCAAAAATTATCAAAGCAAAATATGCAATTCCTGGAGGAGGAATCCCATATGTATGGAGATATGCAAAGATTTGTTCTGAGATACAAACATAAAAATAAAATGGAACACAACAAGGTTCCAGGTTTATATTTCAAGGAAATACACTAGCAGCAAAATACAATTGTTTAGGATAATTCAATTGACATCTTTGTGACAACTATGCAGAGCTTTGAAAAAGTGGATGTTCCAATGGGGTATTCATAGATTCCTGGTCACTAGAATGGATTCAAATCTGTTCTGCTTCTAGACAGGCAGCCTTCTCCAGGATGAGTCTGGGGGTGAGTCTCGGAGTCCCCGCCCCCCTAAAAAGCAACCGGACTATTTTTCTTTTCCTTGAGGAAAAAGAGCAAAACATTTCATTTCTCATCCAAGAAACTTCATCAATTGTTATTGGGAGGGTGGAGGGAATGGAAGGATAGATACTGACAGTTGAGACTGGATGTTGGGGGAATGGAAGATAGGTTCTGATCAGATGGTGGGTGCGGAAGAGATGGAAGGATTGTATTTCTTTGCATTCATCTGGTTAGCACACTCTTGCCTTCAGGGTCACCAGTGTCAAAGTGCAAATGGAAGTGAAATATTGGAACTACTGCAAGGGTTATGTCTACTGTAGACCTCACCCCATTCCTAAGAGGCCTGTAAGGGGCGTGCATAAGAGCACCTGCGTGCCTATGGTCCCCGTCCTAATATTCGTTTTTACTCTTACTCTTTTCATGTATTCTAATTATGTTTATACTTTTATTTGTTATCTTATATATGCTTGACAAATAAATAAATAAAATAAACTTTTATTATGTGATTTTATCCAACTATCCCCTATCTATCTATCTATCTATCTATCTATCTATCTATCTATCTATCTATCTATCTAATAGTAATATATATGGCTGTTCATTCTCTTCTTAAATCCTCCAGTGATGAAGCACCCACAACTTCTGAAGGCAGGCAGTTCCACTGGTTAATTGTTCTCACTGGTAGGAAATTTCCCCTTAGTTCAAGGTTGCTTCTCTCCTTGATTAGTTTCCACCCATTGCTTCTTGTTTTCCTTCTGGTGCTTTGGAAAATAGGTTATCTAGAAAATATTAGCTGCTTCAGTTATATCAGAAAATGCATTATAGCATCCAGTTGAAGTTTTGCCTTAATATATTTCTTTGGAAAATTTGAATGAAAAAGGATATAGAACAAAATAAATAAGACCATTTCTATTATTTTTATGCTGCAGCTCAGTTTCTTCCCTTCCTATTCGAGCAACTATGAAAGTCTCTTAGTGGTATTTTATTAACCTTTTTATGATACGGGGAATTTATTTTTGTAGTCTGAAAATAGAGGGAATGACATAATACGCATTTTATTTTAATATATGAGATCTAAAACATGGTGAAATCATTTTTTTTAGTATTCTGGGCCCTGTTTAACAATTATTAAGTGTACACACAGACTAACAAACAACATAACGCTAAGCTTAAACAGACTATTTAAAACCATTCATTTCAGTCCGTGATTGTGATTAAAATCCTTTTTACTCCCAATTTACAGTGACAATCTGAAACAAAACAATCCTGCCAATGGCTCCAGGCCAACATACACATTCAAATGAGAAGAGCTGATGTGTCTGAGCATGGGACAAAGGCATTAATTTTAAGCATTAAAAAAAGTGCCTTTCGTGTATGTTTGAAAAATGACTTTTCTCTCTTTTTCAGAAATACTGCTACAGCTTTAACATGGAATTTAAGATGACAGAGTCATTCGATGATCTGCCTCCAAAAAATTTACATAATCCAATAGATTCCTGAATGGTGAATGCTTTTTAGATATTTCCCAAAAGGCAGAGCCAGTGATCTTATGGAATGGGAATGGAAGAACAGTTCTTTGACACAGTTGCCCCTAAATGTCTTTTTTTTTTTTTAATTTCAACTTATATCCTGCCCTTCTCCAGAGACTCAGGGTGACTTACAATTTATTAAGCACAAATCAATGTGGTTAGCCATAGCCTTCATTCCTTGTATATGCCTGCTTATTAGGGCTTTTGCCCCCCCCCCAAGCGGCATTTTTACAAA
>JANHFM010002048.1:175631-188410 GCA_032468115.1 Grayia smithii
GCAAAATTAGCGTTCTGCGCATGCGCAGAGCGCTTTTTTTGCCGATTTTTTTAAAATTAATTTTCTGCGCATGCGTGGTAGCGTGGTTTACGCGCACGCGCGAGTGAAGCAAGCGTGCACGCGCAAATTTAGCACGCGCATGTGCACGCGTGTGCACAAAGAGAACCGGTAGCGAAGGTGAGTGGAACCCACCCCTGGTCACTACATGATTTTTGGAGTTAAAAATCCAGTAAACTAAGAAATAAACACTTATAGTGTTTGATAATTATGAACATTATTCACCAAAACATATTATGTTCATTTATTTTACTATGTGTTTGAATTGTTTTAAATATCTTGTAAAATATATCCTGAGAAAAAATCCCAATAATTTATAACTATAGTTGTAAATATTTTAAATAGTTTATTTCAGGTTAATATTGATATATACCGATGGTTAAAAAAGACTGCATGAATGTATAGAAAAATAAAAGACATAAGAATGAATATTATTGTGATGTTGATATATGTTGATATAGAGGAATTCCTATGTTAATAGTTTTACAGTATTTTAAGCAAATTAATACTCTATTAAGAAATACATCTATAAGAATCAATTTGAGAGCCTTTTATCTAAATTATGGGTACTATATGAGGATAACACTTTTAGCTTTTCTAATTTTTGCTTCATCATTAGACATTTATTTTAATTTAAATTCTCAATGGCTTTCAGATGATCAGTTTTAAGAAATGTTGTAGGAACAATTAGAATGTTTTTATTTAGCCACACAAACAACATGTTAGGGACTCAGCTTCTCTTTCAAATTCTATAGTTCCTGTCATAAATCAAATATTATAAAATAAATACTATCCCATATTGCAGAAATAATAATTACAAGTTATCTTTGGAAAATAATGGGCCATATACATAATGTTGACTGTTAATCACATTCTAAATTTATAATTTGGAATAATCCCATTTTGAATCTCACAGGAATTTTCTTTCCCTTTTCATGGGCAAATCAGTTAATTAGCAATAATTTTTTTAAACCACTTGAGTTACTGCAAGGGGAATTTGGATTATTTTAAAACACAGATGACAGTGTGGTTACTGCTTTTAATTTCACAATTTGGTTCAGATGCCAAACTGACTAACATCCATTATTTTATTGTTGTAGCTTTCAGAGTTGTTGGGAGCTGAATATTCTTTAAACCTATATAAATAAAGTAAAATTAGAAACACCACATTTTTTTATTGATATACAAGAAAAACAACAAAGAAACCATTGCAATGTATCACACACACACACACACATTTAGAATGTCTGATTTATTAATGCTGAAATTAATTTTGAATAATATTAGTCTACAAATTGTTTATAGGCAATTAAAGAATAAAAAACAATATTCATTTGCAGGATCTTTGGAATAAAGAATTGAAAAATTCAATTCTTCTTCAACCAGCAAACTAATAGCTAAAGGTCTTAGAAGATGATATTATACATATTCTTTATGATCTTGCAATTCAGTCAGTATTTTTCAATATATATTCGACACTGCAGAAAAATAATTAAAATAATTAGCTGTCAATGGAACTGTAAAATGTTGGTGAGGACTCTTGCACATCTGATATGGGCTTGCTCTACTATGTCATAGTACTTTGATATTTGTATACTTGGTTTGTATATTTGTATATTTGTATACAAGGTTTATGGAAAAAAGAGGAAGATTCTGTCAGAATTTAGAAATGACACTGGGAGGTGCCTGCATTCACTGACATATCCTGTTTTGGATTATTAAAATCATTGAAGTGAGGCTAGGAAACAATTGAGCAGCCAGGTTGTTATTTTCATAATGGTGTAATATAACCTCATTAGTTACTAATATGTACTCAAACAGAGACTACATCCTAGTCACTAAAAACGTTTAGGCACTTTCTCAATGCACAACTTCATGGAGCTTAGAAATACCGTAAAATAGATAAATTAAAAAATGAACAAACTTAGACAAAGAAAACTTTTTCAAATCAGAGTAATTATAGAAAGGTTTTGACAGTTGCCTTAAATGGTAAAAACTTTATTAAACTGCTAATGGAAAATTGAGGACCAATGTATTTAATTTCATTTCCAAACTATCTAAAAATAAGGACTGGGACCATTTAAATTATAGTATTGCATTCAGAAGTTACTATCCCACTGAGAAGATTATCTACAGACCAGAGGTGGGTTCTACTTACTTTTACTCCCGGTTCGCAATGGGAGTGCGTGCGCTTCTGCACATGCACAGAAGCTTCTGCGCATACACAGATCACCCATGATGATGTCGGGCCGGGTGGGCGGAGCCTCCCACTGGTTTTACTACCGGTTCTATAGAACCGGACAGAACTGGGAGCAACCTACCACTGCTACAGACAAACAGCATTTCTATCTTGTCTGGATTCAGTTGAGCTTTTCACCCCAATTATCAGATTCAGGCGATGTTCAAGAGCAAGTAATAAAGAACTATAAAGCTGGTTGTAATCAGCATATGGGAAGCAGCTCATTACAGAACTCTAAATCACCCTCAGCATTGCTTTATGTAAATTTATGAGATGTATGTTTATGTAAATCTTTATGTAGATGTATGTTATTTAATAAGATGAAACTCCATAGGCCAGAATCCTTGATTTAGAATGAAGTTCCTCAGTTCTCTATTATGTGCTTCATCTGACAGAAAGAGCTGTAGTTTACTAAGGCTAAAAGAACATAACACTAAATGATTTTGACAATATGGTTCATCTTCTAAGGCAGTGATTGCGAACCTTTTTGGCACCAAGTGCCAAAAAGGGAGTGTGCGCGCTTGTCTGGGCCACAACCAGAAGAGGAGCTGCCAATGGCGCATGCGCGCCACTGAAAATGAACTTCCGGTTTCCGGTGCGTGCATGTGTCCCAGCCAGCTAGTCTTCCGGGTTTATGGCATGCATGCACTTGTGACGATCAGATGACTGTTGTGCATGGTCATGTAGGAAAATGGAAAACCAGCTCTTCCAGTTTCCGGCACTGCCACATGCAGAAAGGCCAGCTGATAATCGTCTGTGCATGCGCACCAGAAATCCATAAGAGGAACGGGTACAGTCACTTGTGCCAGGCGACATGGCTCTGTGTGCCACTTCGGGCACATGTGCCATAGGTTCGCCATCACAAGTCTAAGGTAACTAAAACTTGAAAGAAATTCCCATTTAAAGTTCAGTAGATTCCAACTGTTCGTTGGCTTTACTGTAGGCATATCACAGGCCAGCATTACACTTCCAGTATTTGAAGAATACATTGTCCAAAGTTTGCATTAGAAAAAGTAAGAATCATCACTGTCAAAAGATGCCAGTATCCAAAACTTGTTCAGTGGAAGAATTAGTCTGATATACAATGTTAATATTTCCTATTCTGCTAGTTTTGCTTCTTTGTTTTAAACACTCCATGAAGTCAGGGGTTCTGTCTTCTGGCAGAAGACAGAAGACAGAACATTTGAGTTGAATGCCTATCTGCAGTAATATAATCAAGTTTTATGATGTTCTCATTTTAATGTGTTTTTTTCTTTGAGAGTATTTTGCCATTATATTCTGCAATTATCCAAAAAAATTGTGAAGGGCAATGAGCCCACCCACCTAGCTAAGTTGCAGACAGGCACACCAGGTTCCCCAAGGCTGCCTAATATTTGTGTTGGCCCTGAGTCAATCTGTGTAGGCTACAGTCCCAAAGGAAAGAACATTGCTTCAGCATCCTTCATTCCCTCTTCCAAATAAGATATCCATTGCCTCCCCAGCCAGACACCCAAGCCATTTGGAATAAGATAAATGGTAATTATGTCATAATTCTCTTGAAACTGGAAAATACACTGTCTCAACAGAATGACCCTGTTTCCAAAACTCATTTAACTCAATCAACCTCTATCCAAATAAAATCATCTTAACAATAGTCCTGGTGAAATATCACTAAAACTGGGCCATTATGAGAAATATGTACAGCTTGGTTGTGGAAATCACTCAGCTTTCCAGAAATGTTTTTGTGCTACTAAGGCTATGCTTATTTTTTCAGATGTCCTTTTTCTGTGACAACTTTTCTTGGAGGATTAGATAAGCAAAATCAATTAACTGATCGATCAATGGCCATACTTAAACTTAATTAGTATGTCTATTTTGAATTAATTGTAACTCTTTGAGGGGTAACTGGCTGTATTAATTATTATTTTTATTTATTGATTACATTTATATGTTGCCCACCTATTTCAGAACAAACCAACCCCATGATCGATCAATTAATGTGTTGTATGAGGAAGGCCAAATTTTCAAAGTTCTTGCTGTAATGATTGGAAGCTCATAATTGTGGGCTTTGGTGGCTTCCCAGATGCATGTATGGGTATGGCCACTTGTATAGCATATCTATATATATGAGGAGAAAAAGATGTTACCTCCTATATTCAGTGCTCTTGGCAAATGTATTGGCAGATTTGAAGGGATTTTCTTCTTTTCAGTGAATTCATTTTAACGAAAATGAAACATCTCAGTGGTTTGATTTATTTTATAAATAAAATGATTGATTTTAAATGATATAATTAATATGCCTGCAAGTTGCTTGGAAAAATATTTCCTCCATCAGGTCAGTAATGTCATTTAGTAGCCCATGAATATTAATTGTATTGATAATCTTAAAATCATCATCATCATGTTTGTAATTCAGATTATTAATTCAGATAATTAAACCCAATGTATTTGTAAAAATAATGACACCAAAACTGTAGTTTGATAAGTCTTCACCACTTTATTTTACCATTCCAATTGCAATGGCATATGTATTTACAATATATTTCAGTGATTAAGTCTCTGTTAAAATATTTTAATTTAAAATATAAACTAACAATTTTTTAGTTTAGATTTGCCTTAATCTTAACCTACCACTGCACTACTAGCTGCTAGGAAAGTGAATTGTTCTGCATTGCTTACCCTGGAAAGAATCCAAGTTAGGGATAATATTAGTTTTAACTCTTCTTTTGTAATGCATACAATTTTTTTAAAAAAAATTCCCAATGTTTGTGTTTTCTTTTTTCATTTACTTCAAGAATGATGTATTTTACCAATGATCAAGGCAGAAAGTAAATCTTGCTTTCACTGTGAGTCATCTTGCTGGCTGAATTATATTAATTACCTAATTTGCATCGACAACTGAGTATCGGAGATCATAAACATTTAACAAAAACATATTGCTGTTACCAAAGTGTTTACCTGATATTATGCTTTTGCAACCTACTAGTGTTTGATTTACAAGCACCTTAGTAATCTGTGACTGCAAGAATATAGCTGACAGTCACTGGATAAAGTAAGCATTAAAAACTGTTTGCTTTGTAGGAGTATGATGATCCATCTTTACTTGCCTTGAGATTTAGACTCTGGCAGTATTAAAGAAATGCTTTTGAAGACTGAAATGACCAAATGAAAATTGTTCTGGTACATCCATGACATTGTCCAATGAGTGAAATTGCACAATGGCAGCTGAAACCCCAAAATTAACCACAGTACTTTGTTTTAATTTCTTTGTAATGCCAGGCATGCTTTAAATTGATATAAGATAAAGGTTATGGGCTCAAGTACTCTTTTGCTACTCATTAAAGTATCTTGATTTATTTTTTTTTAGGATTTGTTATGAGCCTGAAAAAGAATATGCTGGGCTTTAAGGAATCCACTTGTTAAAGTTAATGTAGCTTTTCAGGTACTTTTCTCTTTAATTACAAAGAGGGATGATGAAGAACTAGATAACCAATAAATTGATTTGGAAAGACAATATTCATCTAAGCCACCTTTCTTCCAACTATGCTATTTTTTATTTTTTTTTGGCACTGCCATCAATGGTTAAGTAAATGAGAATGTCTTCAGAAAACCCCAAAATATTGAAACAGCTCTTGGGATTAAGCTAAATACTTGATTAAACAATCACTTCTGTCATTACAATTACCTCATTTCATAATAAATGCTTTGGATTAGATTTGGATCAAGTACTTTACACCTTAAATTATAGCTCACTACTCATTGTTTATGGCTTATCAACTACTTAATTACAAACAGGAACGCAAGAAGAAAAGAACGTGTAGCCTGTATTATAATACATATACATATAAAAGTATGAGATGGGAAGTGGGTAAGAATAAGATACCTGAGAATGATCCTTTGTTTTGGAAGAAAATGATAAATGACGAGAAAGATGTTTTTTTAAAAGATCACCATCAGTTGACATGGTGTCAGGTTAACTGTAGAACTATCTTCACCTCATTATTCTGAACTGTACCACCAGATTAGGCAGGGAGAGTATGTTATGGACCCTGTCCATTAAAGAATTTCAACTGGTGAGGTCCAGGAACAGAACCTTCCTGTCCTTTGGAACATTCTATGCCCAGAGGCTACCATTCTTTTGGCTTTTTGGAAATCTCTGAAGACATTTGGAAATGTCTGAAGACCTGGATCTGCTGATTTGCTTGGCATTCAAAGAGAAGCATAAAACCTTTGTTAAATTCAAGGCCCCAGCCCCTGCCTTTTTAACTTTATTAATTTTATCCTTGTTTTAACTCCCTCAGAGAGAGAGACTGGCTGAGCCAGGAGGAGGAGTCAAGTGAGGAATTAGCCTGAAATCATTATATGGCCACAAGACCTTATCTAGTCTGGCCCAGATGGAGACTGCTAGCCACGGATTCCTGTGAAATAGGTAGGAGTGACAAAATAGCTAATTTAACTCTTTGCATGTAGATCTGGTTGTTTACGCCTAACACTCTTACTGGAATACAATATAAATGTTATGTTTCAATTGTTGTTTCAAAAGTTGCTCTGTGAGTGAAATGGGTTTTCTACAAATCTGATATACAAATAAATGAATAAAATCAATTACATTTTGCCTACTTCTAATCTGTTGCTGTAATATCATTTTAATTTCTTCCCAAAACCAATTGATGAAACATGGAAATTTTGCAGGTTGATAAGCTGTTTAAAAGCGGTTGTAGGCAATTGCTCTTCTGAGATTGAATGTTGCAAATAAGACCACTGGGAAAATCTTAGCAGGATTAAAAATTCCTAGGGAGCTGTATTTGTCAAGATGGCATTTTAAAAAGACAAATTGTCCAATGTTTTCTTTTAATATTGATCAGTTAAACTGTGAAAATATCTTATTCATATCAAAATAGAATTGAACAAGGTCACATAAAAAGTACTGAGGGAAAATTACCAAGAGAACAAGAATTGTGTTATACTGGTTTTTGAACATTTACAAAGCCTGAACAGGAAACATACAGCATCTGTATTTCATATTATGAGAACTATATTACCATATTGGCAAAAAATAAAAAGATACATAAAACTTGTAGTTAATAGCTAAATATTAAAGTATATAACTGAATTGAAATATATTAGATCTTTTTAAGTATTTATGAAATTAAAATAGTCTCATTCTTGTTCAGTCAACCAGATGAATGTATGTAGAATTTCTAGAAAATAGTGAAGAAAAGTATTTTAAGACTTTTTTTTTAAAAAAAAATCTTGACTAAAGTCCATGGTTCATGAACAGTTTCTGAGACGCTTGAACTGGGATGGTTATAATAAATCTAATCAAATCAAATGTAGCCCATTTCTATTTTTATGCCTCTGTTCAGAGTTCTTGAATATTTTAACAATCAGTATAATTGTTAAAAATGAAATTAACCTCTAAATAAATATGTTAAGCCTCTAATAGTCTTGACACCCTTCTTAAAATTCTATTTTTTTTCCCATTTCACCTCTTCTACAGACATCTGCAGATTTTACTGAATCACTGCCAACCCAGAAGACAGTCAATCAATGACATTAGTTCAGGAAAGTCCTCCATGCTGTAGAGGATGTTTTCATTCTAGCTATCCTATTGAAAGAATAAGGTGTTCATCTGTACAAGCTGCAGAACAATGTTTCTATAATAGAAACATGGACATTTGGTATTCTTCTGTTTCTTCTTAACTCTTCCAGTTGATTAAAGAGAAGTATATTTGACAGGGCAACACTTTACTATTCTAGCTGCCAGAGATATTTCACTAATGGAAAAGCAGCTATCATGATTGAGTTGCATTTCTCCTGCTGTTTACAAGGGAATTTTTTGCTAAAGAGAGAGCTGCTGAAGCACTCAGAGGAAATTGATCTTCTATACATTTGATTACTTTGAACACAGCTCATTTCATTCATTTTCACATGCCTGCAGCAACAAGATGGATCCCTGAGCCATAAAACAAGCATTCAGGTGGGATAGGTGAGTACTACAATGTGAAGGCTTTGTATTGCAACAGTGCGGCAGTATGTCAATGCCACTGACTTGGCAACAACCTCAGTTGTCAAGTATAATATATGAGAATGTTAGAATTTGCTTTTCCAGTACACAAAAGAAGAGCATGGCTATAAAGCAGAATGGGAGATCAGTTGAGGTGAAGAGTTGGATCCATGCTACTGTAAATATTTACCGTAATTTTGACTTAGGAAACAAAAAAAGAACCATTTAGCATGCAGCTGGAACAAAGACTGGATTTAAGTTTTGTGTGTGTGTGTGTGTGTGTGTGTGTGTGTGTGTGCCTGCTGTTTGGGATAAGATCTGGGAGCTGCACTGGAGCATTAGTTCAGGGGATGTATAAACAGTGGGGCTGTAATAGACTTAAGCACATGGCAGGGATTTCTTTTTTAGATGTGCAATGACATAATTATGCTGATACTATAATCACATATCTGCATCAAGTATCATTACGCAAATATATAATTGTAGCATACGCATCAGAGATGGTATTCAACAGGTTCTGACCAGTTCTGGAGAACCGGTAGCAAAAATTTTGAGTAGTTCGGAGAACTGGTAAATATCACCTCTGACTGACCCTGCCCCCATCTATTCTCTGCCTCCTGAGTCCCAGCTGATTGGCAGGAAATGGGGATTTTGCAGTAACCTTCCCCTGGAGTGGGGTGGGAATGGAGATTTTACAGTATCCTTCCCCTGCCATGCCCACCAAGCCACGCCCACTGAACCGGTAGTAAAAATGTTTAAATCCCACCACTGGTGAGGTCATTTTAATTATCAGTTTTAGATCTGTATCCTGAGCCTGCTAGGAGATGTGGTGAAAGTCATAACCCAGTATTTGAAGAAGGTCTAATGGGATGGGAACAAAGAGATTCAGACTGAACCCAAGCATGATGGATTGGTTGTTGATGTAAAGTGTCTGACTCCAGAATTACACCACTTGGATAGGAGGGGGTTGGCCTTCTTAGGTGAGGATCAGAATCTGGAACAGCAGGTAGAGATTGTGGCAGAATAGTTTTTGCACAGCTTCAGCTAGTGAACAAATTGTCTAGAACAGGACACATTATAGATGGTAGCTCAGTTTATGGTGTCTTGCTGTATAGGGAGCTTTTAAGATGCATCTGGAAATTTCTACTGATCCAAAATACAGAAACTCATGTGCTCAGTGATCAGTCATGATATTAGTGTGTTACAATTCTGCTGCAGGAGCTCCAATGGTTGATTTCTGAGATCTAATTATACCTAACACTCTGGGTATCTGATGGATTGCCTTTTCTAACAGCTTTTTCTCACTCTACCTGAACAGGGAGGGGACACAGTGGCTAAGATGCTGAGCTTGTCGATCGAAAGGTCGGCAGTTCAGTGGTTCAAATCTCTCGTGCCACGTAACGGGGTGAGCTCCCTTTACTTGTCCCAGCTTCTGCCAACGTAGCAGTTTGAAAGCATGTAAAAAATCGGGGAAAAAAGTAGAAAAATAGGTACCACCTTTGGTGGGAAGGTAACAGCGTTCCATGCGCCTTTGGTGTTTAGTATGCTGGCCACATGACCAAGGAGACGTCTTCAGACAGTGCTGGCTTTTTGGCTTTGAAATCGAGATGAGCACTGCCCCCCAGAGTCAGGAACGATGGGCACGTATGCGTGAAGGGAACCTTTACCTTTATCTTTACCTGAATAACTAGGGAGTACCTGCTAAGGGGCCCCAGGAATCAGATGGTATGATAGGATGGACCCAAATGATGGTGCTCTCTAGAATATTTATTTTCCATTGCCTCCTGGTAAATTGTGGGCCCCATCTTCATGGCATTCTGGAAGCAGGTGACAATATGGCTCTTCAGAACACCTTCAGAGATGAATTATGTCAGCAGTACCATATTCAATAAAGTAACGTTTAACAAATTTCAATTGAGGTTAAAAGTAATAAAGTTTAGATTGAATTGGAATACTGTTTTAATTAATATCTTATAGAATCCTGCTTTCAGGCGGTAGATAAATCTCACAAAGAAAGCAATCCTTTCTTGTTGTGGTTTTCAAGCTATCGGTCATTTGAGATGGGCTGCTCGTTTGGCTTTGAGACTCAAGATTGTGTAGGTTGTTGGAAAACCCTTTCTACCTCATCCACAATCAATGAAAAAGGAGTTATCATCAGGAGTTATTGCTGGATCTTGTATTCTCTTACGCTGATATATAGCTTTCATCCTTTGCCCTCCTGGTGTCTACCTGCTGTCATCAGCCAGTTTAGATTACACAGAGAGAAAGATAAACAATAGCAAATGGTTGCAGGATAACAAAGACACTCTCTGCCTTTCTATCTTCAATTTCAGCAGCCTCCTGATCGACTTAAGGGGGGAGTTTTGCTTTTCCAAGTGTACTCGGTGTCACCAGCTTCAGAGCACCAGTATCGGAGTTCAGAAAAACATCTGCTGAGGAGATTTGGGTTACAGCGATGCTGGTGGCATTGCAGCAGAAATGGCTTGAAAGTCACTTTGAAGTGCTATTCAGATGTGAGTTGGGTAGGAAATGATTTTGCTAACGGCATGTATTCTATCTTCAGCATCTCCCTTCTTTACAAATAGTTCTTTTTGACCATCCGTGATATATCATCTATGCTATCAATATATTTACTAAACATTCAGCCAAATTGAGTAAAGAAAAGGGATAATGCATTTTCTTACCAATCTGGTACCTTATAGATGTGCTAAATTCAACTCCCACAATTTCTAGCCAGTATTTTAATGTGTTCTTAGTGTTAACAGGATATTCAGCCTAAAATCTTCTATGCCCTCCCAAAGAACCACCTAATTAAAATTTACTGTTATTATTCTCAATAATAAATAATTATGCTAAACTAACCTTGCCACCAAAAATGGGAGAAACTAATTAAAATGTCCTTGCTTCTTCCCCTTTACTTACATCCCATTTAATATGATTTTACATATTACAAACTATCACAACTGATTTTAACCAGAATAAGTATAATTCTTTTCCTTAATCCTTTAATATTTAGTTCCTCCTGATTGCTACTGTGATCCCTTTCACATTCTACTAGAATGTTCCACAGGGTGAGGACAATGGCAGAGAAGGGTCTCTTTCTGATCCTACCAATGAAAATTCTAATGAAAAGTTTTGCACACCTTTTGTAATTATTTTGGTTGGCCCTAAAAAAATGTGAGGGCCAAAGGGTTATCCCCTCTCCTCTGTATTACATAGAAAAAAAAGGACTCATATATACTTAGATTGTTGTTCAAGTTATTGGACAAGTTGTCCAAGACATTCTTACTTTAAAAGATTTCAAAATCCATATGAATAATGCAACATAAAGTACATTCTTGCCTTTGAGGTTCTTTTTTTCAACAAGAATAAAAGAAAAAAAAAGATACGGGATATTAGGTTGACTGGTTGACTAATCATTGGACAGATTGATTGATTGAGTCTGAAGCATAGGTAAAAAACTTGAGCTGAAGCAAGGCTGTCCGTGGGAGTATTTTGACATTAGGTCTTTAAGAAAAGGGAGAAGATGACTTTGGGTGGTGTGTCCCCTCCAGCTTCCCAGCCTGGTAAACAATCTTTGCATTGGAGGTCACAAGCCAGCTGTCTTGCTTGCTGTTTTCATTTAGCATGGATATGAATTATATTCTTTTTTTCCAGTGACTACCTTGGGTGGCTCAGGCTACTTAAATGCTTTCGTTTCTTAAATTAACATCAGACAAGGGTTTTGAATTAAAAACACAATGTTGGTGGATAAGATTTCATGCTGAAACCACACAGTTCAACTGGAGTAGGTTACTGTTACGGGCAGAACTCCTTAGGTATCATATTTTGGGTAGCTTCCTAATTACCATTGACACAAGAGATCACTTTGATCTTGACCATGTTCTGCTAATTATTTAATCTTTAACAACATAATAACATGGTTCAGCACATACCTTAAATAAGTATAGAGCACTTGCCCAAGGCCTAGTTTATATATGCTAACCTGTTCAGAAGACTTTGTACCAAAAAACTTCGGTTCAACAAGTTACATAAATGACACATGAATTTGGAAAAGCTTTAGAAAGAAATTGAGTGTAACAAGCAATCCTTGGAGGCAAATGCATTCTTAAAGCTATACATTCATTTTCCCCTTTTTTATGCCTCTCAATTTCATTTTTTTTCAATAGCTGTGATATATATGTATCCCTTTAAAAAATCTTATCAAAATTAAATATTGAGACCTTTCTTTCACTATTTTTGGAACAGGGAATGCAAATTATGATATGAGTTACAGAAGTGCAACAAATATATAGATTTGAAAACATCCCAAAGATGCTTTATTAAAAGGCAACTGAACTTTCTTTTTCCTTGTTGCTTCGCTTCTCATCCTAGAAGCTTCTTCAGTTCTAAGAAGCTTCTTGGATGGGAAGTGAAACATTTTCTTTTTTTTTTTATTAAAAAGTTTTACAAAATTTTAATAAATTACCCACCCCATCCCCCATCCCCTTCCATCCC
>JANHFM010002049.1:76950-87584 GCA_032468115.1 Grayia smithii
TTAATTGTTTTCTTACAGACATTTCATCACCCAACTAGGTAGTATCATCAGAGCTAGAAGGGAGTGGGGTCTGTGGAATGAAGGAGGAAGAAAAGGAAAACTAGGACTGTGGAGTCCTTGGTGTTCTCAGAGCCAGGTGGTTTTCTTGCAGACGTCTCCTGACCCAACTAGGGGACATCATCAGGGCAAACACCAACACTCAATTTCCAAACTGACCTCTCCAGCAAAAGGAACCCCTTAGTGGGGCTGCGTTAAATCCGGAGAAAGGTGGGAGAAAGGATCCCCAGCCTAGCCATCCTTTGCACCCAACACTTACCAGATCACCAACTCCAGGAAAACCACGTTGCTGCAGCATCCTGGCTAGGGAAGAGCACCGGGGCACCTGCAAACTCGAAGCCGGCACCCTGCATGGCGCCCACACTTTCTGCTCTGGGCCCACTTTGCCCTCCCTCCGCCGCTGTAGTTCTTTAGCCGCCTGCTTGCTGGCCAAGCTGACGGTGCTCCAACACGGGGCGGACTACGTTTCCTAGGAAGCCCCGCGCCTTCCGCTCCTGTACACATGTCCATCTTTCTGCCACAGGCTGGGGCTCCCTTCTGGTCGGCTTCCCAGAGGCCTTCTGGGAGTTGCAGTCCGTCCTTCTCAGCTTGAGAGGAATGGTGTTTCGGTTCCTAAGACCATCGGAAATATGTGATTTCCTATGGTCTTAGGTGACCCCTGTGAAAGGGTCATTCAACCCCCAAAGGGGTCCCGATCCACAGGTTGAGAACCACTGCCTAAGGGCTGTGCATAAACTTGAGTAAAGTAAAAAATCAGTAGACCTTGTATCCAACTTCTATCTTAAAATATTTTTTAGCTTAAATATTTAAGCAAATGAGAATAGATGCTTTTGATAGATGCTTGTTTATGTCTCTTTGTCACAATTTCATAATCTTAAAACTAAAAAATATTTTGCAATCAGTATCCAAGTGGTTTGTGTACTAATGCAGAAATTCAGAGATACAACACTTTTTAATTCCAAAATGAATCCTCTATTTTATTTTAAATTGAAAATAAACAA
This sequence comes from Grayia smithii, assembly GCA_032468115.1. Classification (NCBI taxonomy): domain Eukaryota; kingdom Metazoa; phylum Chordata; class Lepidosauria; order Squamata; family Grayiidae; genus Grayia; species Grayia smithii. The sequence goes on from JANHFM010002049.1 coordinate 78,009, forward strand.
AAGTAAAGCTTAACATGATTATTTAAGCAATCTTTTGGGTAGAAGCTTTTATTTCAAAACCTGTCAACAATAACCAACTCCCATTAAAACATTTGGGCAACAAAATAATGGTTTTGTTATTTTCTAACAAAATAAACAGTTAATATTTTAATGTATACTAGTGTTATTGTATATATATAAACATAGGCTGATTATCACAATAAAAATTCTACAGTTATTTAAGAGACACAGTTCAAATATTTATGAAGGATATATGTGTTTAGCAAAGAGTTTTCCAAATTTAAAAAATGAAGTGTTTCTCACCATTAGTTACATTTTTAATTCTTATTTCCAAGAATACATCAATGAATATGCGGTATTAATAGCTACAATTCCTATTTATGTGTTAACTCACGAAAATCATGAGTTCAATAATAATTATTCTTTGGATAGCACTGTTTAAGCAAACTAGAGAAAATTAGGATAAGAATAGTGAAATAATTGATAAGCCTGTACCATTATCTTGAGTTTACTTAGTGTTTCCAGGATGCTTTTTCCCTTAGAATGAAAAACAATTCTAAACATTTCTTTCTTAAAGTGAAAACTAAGCTAGCAAAGTCTTAAAGTTTTGAAGTTGTTTGAAGAGGTTGCTTTCTCTTACTTTTATCTTTAACATCTTTAACATCTTTAACTTTTTTCATTTATAGTCAGCACATTAATACAACATTCAAGCTGTTTTTAAAACCTAAGTATTTTTTATTGTCAAAATGAAGAGGTAACCTGTAGCTCTTAATAGTAGTGAGATAATACAAGGCAAAGAGCCTACAACACCACCAATTTACCAGATAAAAGTAGCGAACGGGCAAATGTTAAACTCAAATATTTATAAACAACTGTAACATGCACTCTTAATTCTTTACATGCTTCTGGAAATCTTAACAAATTGCCTGTTTTCCTTTCAACTGAAATATTGCTATCAACTTTTAGTACATTATCTCTTAATAGAAACATCAATATTATTAATATGAATAACTAGGTTAAAATAAAGAAAAATTAAGATGAGAACACAACTGAGCCTCCCAAAGAATCACTGTGTATGTCAAAAACTGTTTCTTTAACAAGTTGGAAGAGCACCATTATCATCAGGAGTTTCTGTAAAGACATTCACATCTGCAACGTGAAAGAAATGCAATTAAAGATCCCAAAGTCCACAGAACTAACTCAAGGAAATGTTTCATAAAGACTTTTTTAAAGAAAGACAAATAATGCAAACTATTCTATAATAAATTCTTAGCATAAAGGCAACTAAAAATGATTAAGCAAATATGAAGCAGTACAAAAAAGAAGGGGATTACTTTTTTCACTTTGATAGTATTGTACATGGGGGGCAAAAATAAAAATATTCATATATCAGTTGATCATACTGTGCAACAGACAACAGAATGCTTAATGATAAATCATATTAATTCAAAACCTTTTTTTAAAACTAAAGTACAGAAGGCTTTTCCGGTACCAATTATCAAAAGATGTTTGTCAAAGTCACAGTAATTTTATTTTTTGTCATGGTCTTTCTCAGATTCCAGAAGTGCAGATTGAATTCCTAATTTCTTAAGCTCTTCCACTAGGTCTCCACTTTGATGCATCTGGAGTAGTATGTCGCAACCTCCCACAAATTCACCATTGAGGTAGACTTGAGGAATAGTAGGCCAGTTGGAATAGTTTTTAATTCCTAAATCAAAAAGTAAAAGGAAGTTAAGTAACATATTCACTGGAACTATAAAATGTATCATCATGTACTAATTAAAAAATGTTGCAAAATGTTTCAGATTAGAATGGAAGCAGCATAGGGTAATGGATTAATGTAAGAATACAGGAGCTGACATTAGTGTAGATATAAAACAAAGCATTTGTGAGTCTAATAGTGGGAAAATGTTTATGTAGGGAAAAAAAGAAAAATCTTCATGTGCAGCATAAGAATGTCAACTTTTATCCCCCTTTGTTATCTTTTTTGTTATAATTTACATAATTTCACAAAACAACAATTAGTATGTTTTCCACCTGTTATACTGAAAAATGGCATTATAAAGTGGCTAAACCAGTTAGATAGTTAATTACAATCTGAACAAAGATGTACCAATTCCAACCAGCTATATTACACACTAGCAATCATTTTATTTTTACCGTTTGTTTTAATATACAGGCTCAAGAAATTCTAAAACTGGGAATGGCATATGAAAAATCTAGGTTTTAAATAGTAATATACAAATGGTAAGATTAATAAAATATTTCATTGTATTTCTCTTTCCAAAAAGAATACTTATTTTAGATTCCACAACTATTTTTCAAGCACAATAATCTACTACCCTTGTTCCTTGTATGATCTCTCCCATTTTAAAAAAAACAATACAATACCCATTTGCCCTATTTACTGATGCATAAACTTATTAACATTCATAGCTGATTTTAATTTAAGAAACAATATTTGGCTCTCAATTAAAATTCCAGCAGAATTGCTTTGCCAAAGAACTACAGAATTATATAAAGAATCATGTGATGTGTAAGTCTTTTTCAAAAATCTACTATATCTTAAAATTAAGCCTAAGAAGCTTTTACATTAAATATTTTGAAATATTTAAATATTATGGTACCCATTGGAGCTATAAAATTTATCAACATGTACTAATTAAAAAGAATGTTGCAAAGGGAGTGGTTTTTGTCAGCATGCTCTGCTGAAGCCTTCAGTTCTATTTGCCAATCTATTTTCATCCACATTCTTATCTCTTTCTAACAGATCCTGGGTAGTTCAATGTGGTGTATCCTGTACACCACATTGAACTACCACCACATTATATGGCATAATTTTTCTCACTTCTCAAAGCACAGAAGGTCAAGAAAAGTTACGGCATTCTTAACTATAAACCTCTTAAGCATGGTACTATTCCATAAGTTCACAAATCAATTATATAAACTGCAGTGTAAATTTAATTCTTAGTTACCATAAATATTTGGGATGTGTTTGTGTGTGTGTTTGTGTGCACATACATACATACATGCATGCAAATACACATGTGTATATGTGTATGTATGTGTGTGATTGGATATTATGCAAAAAAGTGGAGAGGAGAAAACAAACAAGGAAGAATTCTTTGATAGACATAAGTAAAAACTAAAGCATATTTAAGTTAGCAAAGGAGAGATTAGATTTTAGGTTTCTATTTTATTAATGTAAGCCTGAATTATATAAAAAACGAATCTTTATAATTTTATGAAAATGAAGGAAATGCCTTAAATCACTTGCAGATTTGGATCTTGTTTAGAGTTTCTAAAGCATCTTCTTGAAGAACTCCATCTATTTGAGAATAGTCAAGGGAGTAATGCAAAGCCAATCCAGGGAATTATAAAGCAGTGATTTAGTATTTTCCCCTCAAAACAGGGAACTATAGCTATGTTTTCCAGCAAGGTCACGCCAATTCAAATAGGCAAACATGGTCCTCAAGGTAGCAAAGTGCAAAATCATAAAGAATCTTTTAAATTTACACATTTTAAATTGGGCTTGGCAGCTTATAGAAACCTAATGTAAAGGTGTGTAAAATATAACAGGTATAATATGCTCCAGGTAGTAAAGGAGGACTCTCAAATTAAAGACCTACCCTTTTATAGATAGTATTCCACATCAAATCACCACTGGAATTGCCTGAAGAACCTGATAGACAGAGTTATCTGTCTTGCTAGGCTTCAGTGTTAATATAACACTCAAACAAACAAACTCTCACTCTCTTCAGAAAGCAAGAAGATATCTTAACAATCTCACCAGAACAGTAGCAGTGGCAATCTGCCAGTGCAATATGAGATGGCACTTGTTCTAGCCTGCTTAATCCTGAATAAAAAAAGTAATTGTGAGAGAGGAGGTGATCTATTTAAGAAAACTGAACATAACATGCATTTTCTGAGTCCTTATTTAGTAAGCCAAACTGCATGGATGATATTTTGTTTTTGTGATTCTATTTTCTGAATGAGTGTCAAATTAGATACAAAGCAGAACAAAGATTATTGTTTTAATCAGGTAGCAAAGACCACAAACTGCCTAGAAAGCTTCATATGTCAAACTTAAGCACTAAAAATGTGGCCTGCATCTATAGTAGCCATGTATCTGCCTTCACCTAGCAGTTGTCTGCATTTTTCTTTCGTAGTCCTGATCATGATGAAGGCAAGCAAACAAGTGAGCATGTTCCCTTGTGAAAAGACAGGCGGGCCAACTGAACAGAGACCATTACTGCCATTGTCCAACACCCAGACACCCACCTCCATTCCCTGCATGGTTAAGTCTTGCAACGGAAATGTGTTTGCAGTTTAACATTCTTGGTGTGGCCAGCAAGAATAGGTGTCGCCTGTCCAGTTATCAAGTATGTCTAACTTGCTTCTTCAGGTAACTGAGGAAAAACAAGAGATGAGACCAGAGGCAAAAGCAGCAAATCGGATTGCTTTGGAGGAAAATAAAAGTTAGACATATATAACCACAGATACTATAAACGAAATGCAAGGGGCCTAAAAGGGGTGCTGCCAATGGCTAGGGGCCCAGTCACTTGAGGAGAAGGCTGAGCAAAAGCGGCGCCTACCTTGCCGAAGGTCGGGATCCTGGAGGACGTCGTAGGCACGATAATCATTAACACCATGAAGGCGCAGAATCTGCACCACTGCGTTGCTGAAGCCGCACTGAGGCTGGGCCGGGCTCCCCTTCATGAACACCACCACCGGATGTGCGCGCACCAGTCGCTCCACCGCCTCCTTCGACCCACTGCCCTCGCCACTGGAGCTCGGTCCCCCCTGACTCAGCTGCTGCACAAAATATCCCGAGGGTCGTGAGCGTCCCGCCAGCCGCAAGGCTGTGGGTAACCGGCAAAGTGACCCAATCATGACCACCACAGTGGCCGCTTCCTCGACTTTGCAAAAGCGTCTTTCTTTGGAGCGACCTTCCACGCTTGGGGCCACCCAGAAGCACTGATTGGGGCAGTTGGTCCCGCCCGCTTGCCAAAATAGTTCTATGAAAGGTAGAAGCTGGTATCAATCACTTTCAAGATATCGGCAGCGGCTATGAAAGCTGCCTGCACTTTAGCCCTGCGCGGCGGACCAATCCGGCGGACCCAAATTACACTTCTACATGGCGATTAGCTAAACCCGAGCTCCAATAGCAGCTCTCTGGGTCGGGCCTTTAAAATACTTTACTGTAAAAGCATCGTTGCGTTTTTCCGACTGCGAAGGAATGGGCGCGTAGGTCTTTTTTGGCTTGTGGAGTAAGTAAGCAAGGAGATAGAGCGAGTTAGGATCTTGAAATGTGAAACTAAAAAAAACATTTTTTGAAATTTTGCTCCATAGAAGAATGATAAGGAAGCACTTTCTTTTGCATGCCGGGCAGATCTTGAAGTAACAGAAAGGTAGCGTGCGTAATTATCGCCTGTATAAGATAAAGGACATCTTGAATTGTGATACTGTAACTCGGCATTACTCTTTATTGCGGTTCTTGGGGAGGGGAGGGTTTGCCTGGGATGGAAGTGAGCTTTAGAAGGGGGACGGGGGTTAGCCAATAGACTCTTTAACTGCAGTCCGGATCCCAAATCCCAGGTTTTTATAGATGGTTTACCTAATGATTATGATCAAAATTTCAGTTTCGGTAAAGGATTATATCAAATTAAAGCAGCAAGACTATATATTTCTTCTCTTGTGGAACTGATTAATTTTCAGTTTAATACACATGTATATAGCAAGTATTGCGGGCCTAATTGGCAAAAGAAAGCTCAGGACCCTATTGTTTGGAATCATGAGGAAGAGGCCTTTATCCTGAGTGGATAGACAATGGTTACGATGATGATGATATAAGCATCTACCAGAGAGAAGGAACATGGTACGAACTCGGTTCTTTAGTACTTGTATACAACTTCACTAAAGTCCAAAAGGGCAGAGTCACAATTTTGCAGTGTCTGTTTAATCATATATATTAGCATCATTAAGCCAGTCTTATAGTTTAAATGCTATCTTTGTCTTCAGTATGTATCCAGATGTGCTTCCTGAGTTTGTTATCCATGAACACTGTAGGACAATTAACACATTTTGGCCTGATTCTGCATGGTACAACTTGTTATATTTACTCAATCATTTTATCTTAAGACTAAAGCTATCATGCTGGAGCAGATACCTGCAAAGACTAGCATTAGACAGTAAAGTTTGGCATGGAAAAAAATTTCAAGAGTCACATGTTATCTGTTCAGAATTCATAATACCAGAGTTATTGGGGTTATTAAATTCCTGATTTGAGAATGCATATATTAATGTGACCTAAACATGACTACAATGAACTTAAGACACTGCTATATTATCACTAAAAGATGGTCGATCTCATGACTTAGTTATACTGAATTAGCAATGAGATGCCATAAGTGGATTGAAAAAAATGGGATAATTAAATTACGTGTTCTAAAATTCCATGTGTGTCCAATCACACTTGGCCAATAAAGAATTCTATTCTATTCTATTCTATTCTATTCTATTCTATTCTATTCTATTTATGATTTGAAAGAAAGATGATTGCACCCTTCATCTTTTCCAAAAGGCCAATTAATAATCCTCAGTTATTAAGATACTACCTGCTTACAAAGCCAGGGACAGTGTAATTGCTGATGCTATGTACTGGCTGTGGGGAGATCCAGGTTCTATTCCATTTTTAGGCTTCAGAAACACATTCAGTGGGACAGTCGCTTTCTCCCAGTCCTACATACAGTACCTTGCAGGACTGCTCTTATGGGGAATAATAGGAAACAGAAGCACACTAAGTGGAATTCTATTTGTGGACAAGACTTTTCAGTGAGTTAATGTCATGTAGCAGCATTCCATGACCAATAGTTAGCAATCAAAGAGAGTGTTTACCCAACAAGCTTAATGAAGTAATTATGTGAATACATTTTCTGGGGTTACATAATACAGTGAATCATAAACTAGCCAGAGACTGAATTCATATAACTTGCAAAACCAACACACACACACACACACACACACACACACACACACACACACACGATTTTACAATTTTCTAAGTAAATTCATTGTGCAATGCAATTACTCTCTCTCTCTTTTTCTCGACTTAAAGACTTTAGTGACTGTTCAAAGTTATAACGGCACCCCCAAAAAATGATTTGTGACCGTTTTTGACATTTACGACTGTTGCAGCATTTTTTTTACTCTCTCTTGTACAATGCAATTACTCTTTTTTAATTGCACCAGTCAAGTGTATTAAAAAGTATTGAAAAAGATTAATTTTTGGAAATATACTGTATAATCATGATAGCTATTTTTTTTGGAGTGTTATTTAGGTGGTCTAACAAAATACTTGCAAATTGGTAAATCTTTTGCAGAAAGAACCTCAATATGACTATGACTTGTATAGGCATAAAATGAATCTTGGCACTTTGGGTACTATTTTAAATAATCCATTAAAATCTCTATTGGCATAGAGAGGAGGAATATATGAATGCATTGAGGGGGAAAATATCAGCGACAAGTAATCCACTGTGCAAGGTAAAAAAATATGAGAGAGATAAACAGAGAATATGCAATATATAAATTGTATTCTGGAAGAAAACCAGCTAATTTAAAACCAGGAGAGTATTTTAGAATTTAACAATATTGTAGACTACAATATATAAAGCAGAAATCTGATTTAAAGTAAACACTTTCAAAGGTTTTTACAATGGTGTTATTTAAAGATGCCATCTGAAAAATTGATGGAATAAAGTTAAGGCAATATTCTTCTAAAACTAAAACAGCATTGTTTGCATTAGCATTTAATCTGAATTAGTATCACAAGCATATCTAGGCCATTCTTATTAATTGTGAAATAATCACTTATTTAACAACATATAATGTTGCTGTTTGAATACATCTGTAGGTCACTAGGCAGGGGAAGGTGACATAGGTCATAGTCTAAACAATTAGTAAATATATTGTTTCACTACTATGGTTAGTAGTGAAACAATAGTTTCACCCATTAAATAGTTTTCATCCATCAAAAAGACTCAATTCTTCAATTATGTCCATTTTTCTTTGTGCTAGAGAGCATTCTATAAAGTATAGTAACTTTGAAGCAGTGTTTCTCAGCCTTAGCCCCTTTAAGATTTCTGGACTTCAACTCCCAGAATTCCCCAGCCAGCATAACTAGGGTGATTACAGATTAACAGAGTGGGAAGGGACTTTGTAGGTCATCTAATCGAACCCCCCACCCAGAGGTGAAATTCAAATCTTTTTACTACCGGTTCTGTGGGCGTGGCTTGGTGGGTATGGCAGGGGAAGGATACTGCAAAATTTCCATTCCCACTCCACTCCAGGGGAAGGATATTGCAAAATCTCCATTCCCACCCCACTCTGGGGCCAACCAGAGGTAGTATTTGCCGGTTCTCTGAACTACTCAAAATTTCTGCTACCGGTTCTCCAGAACCTGACAGAACCTGCTGGATTTCACCCCTGGGTGGGGCCAGTCAGAGGTGATATTTACCAGTTCTCCGAACTATTCAAAATTTCCATTACTGGTTCTCCAGAACTGAATACCACCTCTGTACAGGACGCTGGCAAAACTGACCTCAACAGTCTTCTAAATCTTCCCATAAGAGTAACTATACCTTGAGATCGGCTCCTGTACTTCAAAATACCACCTCCAAGAGTTGGACTCTGGCAGTTCTCTTTGGAGCTCTCTTCTTCTGTAGGATCTGAGGACCTGTCCGTATCGGTCATGTGTGCCATCTGAAGAAGAAGGAGAAAGGGATATTTTTTAAAAATCCAGCTAAATCTTCTAGGATGTATCATACTTTCCATAGCTAAATTATGTATTATCCCAAGGAAGCTATCAGTAAGGATCTCAAGCAGAATTGTTGCAGTTTATTTGCACTGGTATTTGTAAACAGGAAAAACACACCAGATTTTTCTCCTTGTCCTAGATTTTAGGACACTGGAATCAACTGAAAGACACAGGTGCTTCTGATTTTCTCAGATGGGAGAACTTCATAGTGAGAACATCAATGCAAGGAAAGATCTATTCTTTCTGAAATTTAGATTATTATGTTACTGCATATCTTTCATGTTTATTTCCTATTGGTCTGTTTTAACAAGGTGGTTTGGAAGAGGATTTTTATTTCTTAGTTGCACACAGACATATTGATGCTTATTTGTAAGCTGTTTTCAATATCGCAGATTAAAACTGAATGAATAAAATCAAGATAAATGATGTCGAATCTGGCTCTCTCCCCAGCATACCCCTGGACTTCCATTCATTGCTAAACCTTGATTCCATTCCCACCCCAAGCACTTAATTTTCTTTCCACAACACACTAGATGACACTAGTGAAACGGAGGCCAGGGATATGGAGTTTGTTGTTGGTTCCAATAGCTTACTAAAAGCATACTTTTTTATGTTCCTTTTATTCAATTTGCCGAAAGCATCCTAAGATTAAAAACGGATCCTTGTAATATAAAGTAAAAAGGTATAATTTCTATTTTTCAGAGAGAAGAAAGAATTTTGCATTTACTTTTAGAATAAATTACTTTGCAGAGAACATG
>JANHFM010002050.1:13932-27285 GCA_032468115.1 Grayia smithii
CACTAATTGCAAGCAGCTGGACTTAAGTGGAGACACTTAGCCAGTGCATTAGCAATCTGCGCCACCAAAGACTCACCCAAGAAATGCTACCTTTATGGGATTTCTGCTTCAAAAGAGAACAAATGTACTATCACTCATATCTAGCAGAGAGGCTTGGAAGACAATTATTCAGCTTCTTTGCAAGGAGCCTAGGAGAGTGCTGTTTGGACCGAATTCAAATTCTTCTGACACATCGGGGTGGAACATAGCGGAAAACCCTTAACCAAATTAGCATCACACTCAGGCTGAATGTGAAACCACACTCTGAAACCAAATTCGGAAAGGGGTCATGGACTGTTGAACCATCGGTTGGTCCTTTAAGCTGGAGTTTTTTGTTTTTTGTTTATTTCAATTTATATCCCACCCTTCTCCAGAGACTCAGGGTGGCTTCTCAAGCACAAATCAATGTGCTTAGCCGTAGCCTTCATTCCTTGTATATGCCTGCTTATTAGGGCTTTTGCTCCCCTCCCCCCCAAAGCGGCATTTTTACAAAGTCAGCTTATTGCCCCCAACAATCTGGGTCCTCGGTTTACCGACCTCGAAAGGATGGAAGGCTGAGTCAACCGTGAGCCTGGTGAGATTCGAACTTGCACAAATTGCAGGCAGCGGGAGCTAAGTGGAACCACTTAACAGTGCACTAGCTAAGTGCACCACCGAGGCTCTTTTCCAAATCCAAATAATCACTAGAAGGCAGCAAAGAGTTTTCTATAGACCTCAGTTGCCACCCTAGTTATCCAGCTGGAGGTGGAGGGGTTTGCAGCCAAATTCTGGTAGTCCTTGGTCGTTGTAACTAGGGGGTCCAAAGTCCCTTCCAACTCTGTTGTTCTGTTCTGTTCTGTTCTAACTTACAACAGTTGGCTTAGTGACCATTCAAAGTTACAACGGCAATAACCGTGACTTTTGGCCCTTTCTCACACACGACCACTGTAGCATCCCCCACGGTCAGGCGATCAAAATTCAGACGTTTGGCAACCGGCTCACACTTAACGACGGTTGCAGGGTCCCGCAGTCATGTGATTCCCCTCTGGCAACCACCTGACGAGCAAAGTCAACGGGGAAACGAGATTCCACACGAGAACCGTGTGACTAATTTAACAGCCGAAGTGGTTCGCTTAACAGACGTGCCCCCCCCCCAAAAAAAGGTCGTAAAATGGGGGCAAACCTCATTTAACAACATAAATTTTTCGGTTCAGTTATGGTCGTAAGTGGAGGACTAGCTGTACTTTAATCTAGAGGGGGACTTCCGATTCAGAAGGTACAAAGTGGAGAATCTGGGTGTCCAAGAAAATGATAGAAACTGCAATGGTTCCCAATTTGCTGCTCGGTGAGATGCAAAGTCATTGGCACCTCAAGCCATGAGCAACATGGGAGCAGAAGACCTAAATAGACTGGCTAGTAAGTTACTTTAAACCTGCTCATTCCCTAAGAACATGTGAGAGCTCTTACTGGGATAGCCAGGACATGATGACCATCCTCTTGGAACCATTTCCAGAGAGGCCTTCTCTCTGGTGGCATCTATTCTTTGGAAAGTTTGATGGGGACTCCTTGGTCTTCCCTGAGTGAAAGGTAAAGATGGGCACACAAATAATTGAATTAGTGCCTCCTTTAGGTAAAGGTAAAGGTTCCCCTCGCACATATATGCTAGTCGTTCCTGACTCTAGGGGGCGGTGCTCATCTCCGTTTCAAAGCCAAAGAGCCAGCCCTGTCCGAAGACGTCTCCGTGGTCATGTGGCCGGCATGACTAAATGCCAAAGGCGCACAGAACGCTGTTACCTTCCCACCAAAGGTGGTCCCTATTTTTCTACTTGCATTTTTTACGTGCTTTCGAACTGCTAGGTTGGCAGAAGCTGGGACAAGGAACGGGAGCTCACCCCGTTACGCGGCACTAGGGATTCGAACCGCTGAACTGCCGATCTTTCGATCGACAAGCTCAGCATCTTAGCCACTGAGCCACCGCGTCCCTTGCAAATTATATAGAAGGTTTCAAATTGCAAAACAATTCTTAGGCACAAATCGTACTGAGTGCTTACTGGCTTACGTAGCACGTTCAGTCATAAACAACAGTTTACAAACCATACATTAAAATGCAAACCAAAACCAAGCAAATTTGTGTCCATGAGATATGTTAGCTCGCTCTGTCAAATGTTTCAGAAAAGCACGGTATCTTCATTTACTGAACACTCCAAGTGAGACGCAACCTAAATAGAAAGCTTACTAAGGGAAAATCACTTCTCTGGCTTAACAAGCTTAACTGCTATACAAGGATGACACCCTTTCCTGTTTTTCTTAGTAGGGGGGAAAAAAAGGCAGGAAGCAGTCAGCAATCATATCAGAGAGAAAAATCAAAATGGATTTTTACAGGAAATCGGCAGGAATTGATCAGAAACATCTAAATATCTATGTGAAACAGTTTATGAGCTGCACAGACTCCCATTCTAAAAAAGCTTTTTTAAAAAAGGGTTTAAATTTTTTTAAAAAATAGCGTTTTAGGAAGAAAAGTTTCTGAAGCACACTTGTCACACTGTGGTAGGTTGATGAGTTGCCCTGATGGACATGAGAAGATGTAATTTAAGTTAAAGCAGCTTTTTTTTCTGCTGTGCCAAAACCAGAGATACGGATATTAAAAAGCTTCACATTTGATTATAACTGGATGAAGCTCCAGCACCTTACAGCTGAACTACATAAAAGGCAGATGGTTATTGGTTAGTGCTGGAACTACAATAAAGCATCATCTGGAGATATTGTTATGTATCAGGAATAGGTGGAGGAGGAATCCATAACTGAAAATCCACCAAGAGGGAGGGAGGAATCTGCTAAGTCAGAGGTGGAGAACGATGGCCCCTTTATAGAGAGAGAGATAGAATTCTTTATTGGCCAAGTGTGATTGGACACAAAAGGAATTTGTCTTTGGTGCATACGCTCTCAGTGTACATAAAAAGAAAAGATACATTCGTCAAGAATCATAATTATGACTTGTGGACTACAACTCCCAGAATTCCTGAGCCAGCATGGCTAGTAGAGGGGGTTGCACTTTCTGGAGAACATCAGTGAGGACAAGCTGAAAAAATGTTGCAATCCAAGAAGCCAAGGAAAGAATTTTGCTTTTTACAGGTTTTTTACAACTTACAACAGTTCATCTAATTTCAACTGAAAATAGTGACTTGTGACCATTTTAAAACTTAAGACCATTGTAGCATCCCTGTGGTCATGTGATCGAAATTGGATGCTTTGCAACTGGTTCACTTTTATGACAGTTGCAGTGTCCCGGGATCATGTGATCACCTTTTGCAACCTTCTGACAAGCAAATTCAATGGGGAAGCCAGATTCTTTTAACAACCATGTTACCAACTTAACAACTGCAGTGATTCACTTAATAACTGCGGCCAAAAAAGTCGTAAAATTGGGCAAAACTCACTTAACTGTTTCACTTAGCAACATAAATTGTGGACTCAATTGTGGTCGTAAGTGGAGGACTACTTGAATTTACCCTTTTACAAATAGAGAGGCTCAAAAAACTCCATTTGAAATTGATGGTGTAATATTGTGTAAGGTAAAGTTTATTAACCAAGAGTTAACTCAGGGGTGTTTAACCTTGGCAACTTTAAGACTTGTGGATAGACCTCAACTCCCATGCTGGCTGGGGAATTCTGGGAATTGAAGTCCACAAGTCCTAAAATTGCCAAGGCTGGATACCCCTGGGTGAGTTAAATAAAAGAGTTTGGGATTTGGATGTAGCTAATTTATTCTAGAATCTGCAAAATGTTCAGACCAATTAAACTGGGGGCAGAGAATTACAACCTTTATGTCCAATGTTTTTCAGAGAAAAAAAAAAGGAATAAATAAATGATAAGAGGATAATGTTGTAAGGATGTATACCAGCTAGAAAATACGATAAATTAGACAATTAGCTAAATGTTGTTATAAGCACAAGAGATTTGTAACCGAACGACACACTACATGAAATTGTGAGAGGAGGGAGGTTTTTTTTTAATTTTTTAAGTTGTCTTTTGTTGTTTGTATGTATGTTTGTTTTGTAATGTTTTGTCTGTTTTAAAAAATAAAAAACACTTATTAAAAAAAAAAAAAGGAATCACCACCACCCCTCCCCCAAACAGGAAGAGTTCCGAATTTGAAATGTCGCCCTCCATATGAGTGATAGCAACTGGAATATTCAACTACATTGTGCATCCCAAAGTTGTCGTCACGGAATGTAGTGGAGATAAATTATTTTTTTAAACACTAACAATTAATTCAAGCACGTGTCAACCTGCATTTACCTGGCTCTTGATTCCTTGTTGGGTGATGAATGTTTTCAGGGCTCCTGTTTCAGAGTTCTGAGGGTAACCAAAGTCCAGGATTTCTACAGAAAAGTAAACAATTGTTGGAGAAAACCAACAGCCAGGCTAGTGTTTCTTTCAACTGACTTCCTTTGTGCAAATGGTCAACACCGCTCAAGGAAAAGTCTCCCCACACCGCACGTGGTTGTCGGACCGATTCCTGTAAGGAGCGATCGGGCTTGGTTCTACAGTTAGCAACAGTTAGAACAAAATGACAAACTCGGCAAAGACAGCAGAATCACAACATTGAAGGAAACCCGCTCTGAAGCCGGATAATTCAACAGCAGCAGAATAATCTATCTTTGCAGCATTTTCTTTAGATTTTGATTTTCACATTAGCATGGCATAAAAATCAAAACCTAAAAAAACAACAGCAGAGTAGCAGACATCGTAGCGTACACAGACAAGTTTAAGCTCTGGAAAGAGAGAAGTGCCATTAACTGCCTCCTTCCAATCCAGACCTGCAACACAAACAGGAAACGAAACTGTGCTTTTGCTAGTTTTTAAGTCCATTTGCAAATCCATCGTCATCCTGCTTCCTTCTCCTGCCCAAAAAAAGGGCTTTTAAATACCGTAACCTGAAAGCAGTTTTTCAATCCCAACTCACCCAGGGGATCATTCTTGGAAAGCCACTATCTGTTGATAACATGGTTGGGAAAAAAAAAAAGTTCAGTGACACTAAAGAACAGCATTCTTTGGCTCATAAGAAAAAGGCAGGCATTAAGAATTAAAGCAGTTGTTTGTATTACAGATTAAGGTCAAGGCACAGATGTCTTCCAGATGTTCCTGAACTGTAGCTTCCCAGCAGTTCTAATCAGCATAGAGGGATGCCAGGAGTTCTAGTTTAACATCCCGGCGAATCACATGTTCCTCTTTCATGATGTAGATAAAATTACTAAACTACAGGTATAGTCCTTGACTTACAATTCATTTATGACTGTTCGAAGTTACAGCGGTGCTGAAAAGTGACTTAGGACCATTTTTCACAATTCACAACCTTAGTACCATCCCCATGGACACGTGATCAAAATTCACCCACTGGGCAACGGACTCATATTTATGACGGTTGAAGTGGCCCAGTGTCATGAGATCAACTTTTGTGATCGTTCTGGCAAGCAAAGTCAAGGCTGAAGCCAGATCCACTTAACAACCGTGTTACTAACTTAACTGAAATCATCCACTTAACAACTGTAGCAAGAAAGGTCATTAAAATAGGGCAAAATTCACTTAACAAATGTCTCACTTAGCACCACATATTTTGGGCTCAACAGTGCTTGTAAGTCAAGGACTACTTGTATTTGCACAGCATGTTAACCTGCTATTTGAGCACATAACTGTGGATGCAACATTAGAGGTGCTTATGTTGCACTCGCCTTCATGGAGAATCGCTCATCTTTAACTTTCAGTCTGCTATTTAGTTCTATAGAAAGTGATTTACAGAACACTGACATTTTTAAACGACAGGTAGCTTCCCCTATACTATCATGTTCATTTTGCACAGGTCAATCTTCTTATCTCAACTATGTCCAGAATTCACTAGTGTACATTGCAGAAGTAAAACATTTACAGAGAAGAAATAATTCTTCCGTTGGAGTACATTTAGTTCTTCCTTTGTCCTTGTCATCATTTAAAGACTAAATGCAAACCAAAATGCATGGAGCCTAGCATCCTCATAGTGAGCATAGTTTAAATTTATTCGCCCAGAATCAATTTTATGTACTGTATACAATAAAAGCCTTCCTAAGTTTGCAGCCCCAGGATTGAAGGGATGTGCCTTCCCAGAAGAGAGACTGAGCAATTTATCCTTACCATCCAGAAGCTCGTAGATGAGCACGAAGTTGTTTTTGATGTTCTCTTCACTGATCTTTCCAAAATAGGCAGTCATCACATCACACATTTTGTAGAGGAACTCAAAGACCATCGCAGCATTAACATTTTGCTTGGTGACAGCAGCCAGCCAGATATTGGAACGTTTGACATGAAAGAAACTGGTGCGAGCGATGTTGGTGACTGGTGAACGCACTTGTTGTCGTGCGTGGATGACATTGACTCGGAAAGCATCCACTGCATTCCGCCTGGAGAATTAGAACATGGTAGGGAGACTTGAGTGAGATGACCAAAGCACAGAGAATAATGAATTATATTAAAAAAAGAAAATTATGTAAAATAAAATAAAATTTGAGTTTGCAAATAAATCAGGAGTGGCTGGAATATAATTACAAAAAAGGAGAAGAACATAATATTGAATTTACAAGATGGAGATACTGTATTACTGGACAATGTGGCCATACAAAAAGCAATTTATCAATATTATTCCAACTTGTATAAAGGAAATGACAATTCTCTATAGAGAAAATAGATAAGTATCCAAAGAAACTCAATTGACTGAGGATCATAGAGGAGCAGAGACAGATTATAAACAGATTTATAACAATAATAAAGTTTCTGAAGCTATAAAAATATTAAACTAGGAGAGCTGCCTAGACCAGGTGCATTAACATGTCCTTATAATAAATGTTTTGAGGATAAACTTTTACAACCTTTACAAAAAACATCAAACTCTATCCTACGAGGAACGATGCCAGAGAATTGGAATATAGGCTAATATAGCAATATACCTAAAGAGAGACAAGACTTGACTTTAATAAGAGACTATAGGCCAATGTCATTATTGAATAATGACTATAAATTGTTCATGATTCTAGTTGGTACACTGAAAACAATTCAGCAAGAAATTATTCATGAAAATCAATGTGGGTTTTTACCTAAAAGACAATGTTAGGAAAGGGTTGGACATTTTGGAATATTTAAACAACATAATGAAAAACACGCCACATTGATCTGAGATGCAGAGAAAGCCTTTGACAATTTGAATTGGGCTTTCTTGTTCAAGGTTTTGGAAAATACAAATTTTGGAGATAGCTTTATAAAATGGGTAAGATCGATTTACACTTCACCAAAAGGACAAATAATTGTTAATGGATATCTAACAAAACCCTGTGAAACACAAAAAGAAACAAAACAGTGATGCCCATTGTCTCCTCTCTTCTTTATTTGGGTTCTTGAAATATTCCATAGAAATACAAGATGAGAGGATTGTGGGATTAATGACTTTTAATAAAAGAAATTTATTAAGTTAAAGGCTTTTACAGATGACGTGGTGTTGATTCTGGAAGATCCTTTATAATGGGAACTGAAATATTAATGGGAAATTAATTTGGTGCATTTCAAGGCTAATAAACAGAAAATGAAAACATTAACAAAAATAGAAGATCAAACAGAATTTATGAATAAAATGGATGTTAAGGTTGAGAAGAAGGTAAAACAGCTGGGTATCACAAATCAAAACATGAACTGTATGTTATTTCAAAATAAGTATGCTAAGACATAGAATGAAGTTTAAAAAGACATATTAATATGGGAGAAACTACAACTGTTATTCTTCATCCTAGTGTTTTCCTGCAAATGCTGGGTCCATTTTTCATTAACAACGAACACTATTTATACAAACTGCATATTGTAAAATACCACAAGCTATTATTACCCTAATCAATACTTACTTAACAGCAGAATCAGTTGCTTAAAAGAATGAAGATACTTTTATTCAGAGGAAATATTTTATTAGGCACATGTGGGTGATGTCATTATAAGGGAAAAGTCTAGAAAATTAATTCCATGTTTTCAATTACAGTAAAAGCAACTGATCAACTATCAGTTCTAGCTTCAAGAACACATTGATGTCTTCCATTTACCATTTCATGCTTTGAAATTCAAGACAGCTATTTCTCACTCAAATGCCCAGCTTCATATATTATTTAATATTTAATATCACAGAGACTTCTTTGTAATAATGATGCAAAAATATACCGATTAACATTGCCAGGGCCTTGGATTAATTTCCTGAGCAATCAAATCCAAATGCATTATTCATGTCACGTTTAAAGATTAGCTTAGCAATTATCTGGACTTCTTCAGACTTCTAAGAAAATTCACTTTTAATAAGATATTTGATTTGAGTTTATTGCTATTGAGTTTTCTATATAGTTTATCTCCTTTTCTTATGACTGCTCAAATAACAAAAAAAAATTCAGAAAGGGGAAGTCTCTAGTTTCTAACTGTCTAAGAATCTGTAGGCTCCAGTTTCTCAAATAGTAAAGGTAATAACTGGCCTGCTTTAACATGAGTCAAACTTCATATAGTCATGTTTTTGATTTGACACTGCCTGTCAATGTCAATGGTGATACAAAAGTGAGCTTGACTTTATACATCAGGTGCCCCATGTTGAGTTCCTGCCATTCTTCTCTTACCTATTACTACAGCGGCCAATGAGATGGGATGAACAGAAATGGCGTCAGCGAAGAAAAGGAGTGACAGCAACAAGAGAAAGGTTAGAACACACATACACACAAAGCACAATGAATCAAACCAAAAGGAGAAGAGACAACAGACAAGAAACCCCCTCCCACAAAAAGATTTCAAGGCACTATTTAAATTCCCTAGGCCAGCTTTCCCTGCCCCATAATTCTAATTCACAATTGGTATATGGCCACTGCTCAATCGACATGCTCAATGGAATTTATGCATATTTCAAGGTATTTGCAGGAGACCAGGTAAAGAAAAGCTGGGCTAGGCAGAGAAGCAAAAAAGCTATTTTAAGAAAAGGCAAGCGGTATATGGATTGTACAGTATGGAGCAACCAGGCTGTGTGATCACAGATAAACGGAACCCATATCCCTCCCTTGAGCTTATCATGCAGGCCACTGAAGCCAATATCTGAAATAGCTTTTGATCGACAGAAAAGCACAACTCCTTCCAATCATAGTTTTGTTGTTGTTGTTGTTGTTGTGTAATCATCTCCAGCCTGAACTCAAATAACTAGGAACCAAAAGGGACAATACCGTATAGTTATCAGCTTTTCAATTTCAAAATTAGCATGGGAGTTTAACATACGTAGCCTTATTTAGATGTATCTCCTTGCACTGAGATGAGCGGCATATACCGGTACATTTAATAAATAAATAAATAAATAAATAAATAAATAAATAAATAAATAAATAAACAAACAAACAAATATTCCAATTCAAAAAAATCCTCTGAGGTATGAATTTACCCATCAAGGATTCAATGTATATTATTGTTTCTTTTTCCTTAACCTGGAAGAGAATTCTGTTAAGAAAATATTTAAGTTGTAAGTTCAGCCAAATAAGGTCATAGCCTATAGCTTCCTGACACCTGTAATAGCTACTATATTTTTCAAACAAAATTAAAAAGCATATTTAAAAAATATACCCCCATTCTGCTGTAATTGGGACTGTAAAACAGAGAAATGGTTTTAAAAGAATGCAAGAGGTAATCCAAATTGTGTGAAAAACCCACACAACAGGGAAAAACTCTGAAGCTGACAGTTTTTTCATTCAATGACTAAAAAACTAAGTGATACAGAAATACGGTGTCCAATCAACATAGAATCCACGAATATACAGAAAGCACATCCCCTTCTCTTCTAGCGCTGAAGATGTTACCTAGTCAGGTGACTAAATGTCTGCAAGCAAACAACCAAGCTTTAAGCCCAAGGACTCCATAAATGTAGAATCTTTCAGCAATCAAAACTATTAGTCTGTACTGTGATAATATTGAGAAACCAACATGCAGCTGATCACAAACAAAATACATTTTCGATGTATCTTTTAACACCATTCTTTGAATCAGAAAAGATTTGAATATACAGTATAATTTTATATTATGTCTTTCTTACATAGGATATAGGGTCAATATTCCAAAGCAATAAATCAGCAGTTCACCCTTGAGAACATAAGGTTTCAGATCCATACTGTCTGGGTAACAGAATATATAAGGCAACCCATGACCCATTGGATCATTTTTTAAAGAGTTATTTATCTTTCAGTTAAAAAATGACCACCAGCGGGCAAAAAAGCAGTGGGAGTGGGAATGACCTTTGACCTCCTACTGGCTTCCCTATTACTTTTCCTTGTAGCAAGCTGGGAGTGAGTGTTGGAATTGCCGATCGCATGATCGCAGCAGTGCCACAGGGCCTGTCACGGTTCCAAGTAACACCCCCGACGAAAGAAAACACCAAGGCTTGAAGTTCCTCAAAGTTCCATTTTATTAGAGATGTCATATTGGCACATCTGTGAAAACCCAAATCCGAAAGCTTCTGGGTTTTCCCCACCCAAATGAAAGTCCAAGTCCTTTCCCCTGCAACCACATGTCCATCACATGGTCCAATCAGTGCACCTGACTAATAATGCTTCCAAGGCTGACAGCACCATCGCAACTGGAGATGCCTCCCAACCACACCACTCCAGGTGCAAGGCCAAATCTCAAGAGAAAGGAATGTTATTATGGATACATAGCTCCACCGCTCTATGCAATCCCCTCCTCCCAGTTTCCCACAGCACTAAGTGTGGCAGCCCTGAAGATCCAAAGAAAAAGATGGGCCTCCAGGGCTGACAGCACCATAATGCAGTCACCGATGCAGTCACAACTTTGCCACATATTAATGGTGTCCTCTGTTCTGGATTTGCCCATATTCTTTCAGTTAGCCCATTTGAGGTACATTGATTCAAAAATTGTTGCCCTATGATGCATTGTTTTGCCCAATTGAAGATTACAATCAAATTGGCATGAGTGTTTTTGTCAAAGCTCAGGGTTTGCCTTGGGGAGGGGAGGGGAGGGAAGGTCCCGGTGTTGGGGGAAGTTTATGATGCCGGTGGCTACAGGCATGCACCGAAAAAACCTCAGTTGGCGTGCCAATCAGCTGTTCCCAATCAGATCCTGCCCTTGGCCAAGTGGGCCAAATGGGAGAAGGAGGCCTTTGTGGTCCGGTGGGCCTACCATTCGAGGTATGGACGGACCATAAAAACCTTGACGCCCTCCAGGCTCCGCAACCGTTGTTGCCCAAAAAGGTATGGTGGACACAGCACTTTCAACACTTCCGGTTCACCTTGAAGTACATTCCGGCTGGGAGAAACTTTCTAGCAGACGCATTGTCAAGGATGCTTCAATATAACAGCCACCGAGAGGAGGTCATGCATGCCATCATTCCCTTCTCACCACCGACACAACCCGCTGCCCGGGTCTTGGCCTGGCAGCCGGCTGCAACAGCTTTGGAGTTAACGAGTCGCTTACAGGCCGAATTACTCACGGACCCACGGTTCTTGGAACACAAGCAACTGCTCGCCCAACGGGACGGGTTAGCATGGAAAGGCAATAAACTGTATGTGCCACACGCCCCGAGGCCAAAAGTGCTACAGAGGAACCATGACGTGAAACAAGCAGGACACTTTGGGTTCCTGAAAACCCTACATTTAGTCAAGCAGCAATTTTGCTGGCCCAAGATGCAACACGAAATACAGGACTAAGTCAGAAGTTGTTCGATCTGCGCAACTACCGTGTTTCCCCCAAAATAAGACCCTGTCTTATATTTTTTTGAACCCCGTAATAAGCGCTTGGCCTTATTTTTTGGGAGATCTTATTATTTTGGGGTGCGTGGAGCAAGATGGGGCTCCTCTTGCCATCTAACCTGATTTCCAGCTCTAACCCTAACCAGCGGAAATGGTGGGGACTGGCTGCGCATGCATTTAAATATTTTCGGGGAAGGGTTATTTTGGGGGAGGGCTTATTTTCAGGGAGGGCTTATTTTAGCACATGCGCTCAAAAGCCCGATTGGGCTTATTATCAGGAGATGTCTTATTTTGGGGGAAACAGGTTACCAAACCCCGCACAGGGAAACCCCCCTGGTCTCTTGCAGTCCGTGGTCAAACCCACTTGGCCATGGGAGGAAATAGGCATGGATTTTATTGTTGAGTTGCCAGAGAGCAATGGCCACAGTGTCATATGGACAGTCATTGATTTATTTTCTAAACAGGCTCATTTTATACCCTGTCCTGGGTTACCATCAGCACAAAGATTGGTTAAATTATTCCTACAGCATATTTATCACCTTCACGGGGTGCCACGGAGGGTCATTTTAGATAGGAGGGTACAATTCACAGCCAAGTTCTGGTGGGAATTCATCCGAATGATAGGGTCTTCCCAGAGGTTAAGCTTAGCTTTCCATCCAAGTACTAATGGGGCAGCAGAGAGAGCCAACGCCATTGTGGAAAGATATCTTAGGTGCTATGTCACTGCTATATCAGCAGACCAATTGGGCAAAACTCTTGCCATTTGCAGAGGTGGCATACAAGAATGCCATCCACAGTAGTACTGGCTTTACCCCAATTAGAGTAGTGCATGGGTTGGATTTCATTTCATAGCTGAGTACCCGCAAGAACTCCCTACCCCCCTCAATCCAAAAGAATGGATAGATACCTTGCCAGGGATGTGGGAAGCCGTGAAGAAGGCCTGGCGGAAAGTCATAGAAACCCAGAAGATACAGGCAGATGGGAAGTGGGCTCCCCAGAGAGCCATTCCAGGTGGGAGACAGGGTGTATCTATTGACCAAATACTTAAAAGTTAAGGTCCCCTGCTGGAAGTTGGGTTCAAAGTTCGTGGGCCCCTTCCCCATCATACGAATAATTAATCCTGTTAACGGTGGAGCTGAAACTACCCAGACTGTTAGAAAAGATGCACCCTGTATTTCATAGTCTGCTTCAGCCTGTGAGTGAGTACATTCAACCATAACCATTACCATCACCTGGTCCTGTGGAGGTGGGAGAGCTTTACGAGATCAATTGGATTTTAGACTCCTGACTGCATAGGGCTCGATTGCAGTACCTGGTATGGTGGAAGGGATATCCCAATACAGAAGCCTTCTGGGTAGCAAGCCGAGACATATGGGCAGCCCCTCTGCTCAGAAAGTACCATGGGAAATATCCTCATAGACCAGGGGGGAAATACGGGAGGCCGAGTATAGTACCTTTTTGCTATGTACCCTCACTACATGTGTTTACTATCTTCCAAGTGCAGCCCTGGTAGGAAGGTAGCCTGCTGTCAAACCTCAGGGTTTGCCTTACA
>JANHFM010002051.1:39227-49228 GCA_032468115.1 Grayia smithii
TTGGGGGTCACCACAACATGAGGAACTGTATTAAAGGGTCGCGGCATTAGGAAGGTTGAGAACCACTGGTCTAAAAGGAAAACAAGCATTATCTTGCACTGAACATAGCCTAATTCTTTTTGGAAATCAGTATAACCCTAATGAAACTTATCTGTATTGTTCTTGTGTGCAAAACTAGATTTACAGATAGCCAATGAAGTTCAATAACACTCATGCCTAAATCTGAACTGGAAAGCTCTGCCTGAACATTTTAGCTGGTGATTGAAAAAAACTCTTTAAATTAATTTCCTATAAAAGTGTGGATATTTCTTCACTGCTCTTGGTATTTTTAGACTGAACTTTTGTGTAATTATTTTTATATGAATTTCCTGAAGCTTTCCCTTTTTCATGGGGTTCATAGGCCATATTGCTTCTAATATGTTATCAGGTCTCATCTGATTTGAGGGTTCAGTAACCAGATAGTTCTTTTTATTGTTTATTTATTTTATTTATATATTTATTTATTTCATCAAGCATGTACTAGATAACAGATATAAGTATAGACATAATTATGAATACATGAGATGGATACGAATAAAAGGGAACATTAGGACAGAGACAGTAGGCACACTGGTGCACTTATGCACGCCCCTTACAGACCTCTTAGGAATGGGGTGAGGTCTACAGTAGACAGTTTACTGTTTTGGGGGTTTGAGGAAGAAACCATAGAGTCAGGTAGTGGTCCCTTCCAACTCTGTTATTTTCTGATTGTGTAAGGGTATTCATACTTTTTAGATAGTATTATATTGGCCTTGTTCTTCTCTAAGAATCTACCAGGATTGGGGCAGGCAACTAATATTGTCAAATAAATAAATATAAGAGAGGCTGTCACTAAAGATTTCTCTAGTTGAAAGAAAGATCTCAGTGCATTCCTAAAATTCAAGGATATCAGAATTGTCGTTACTATCTCTCTTCATACCAAATTTCTGTGTGAGAAAAATAAGGGGTTTTATTAAGATTAGCCAAGTTTTTATTTCAGTTATCTAAAAAACAGATTTTGCCAGTGTGGAAAATGACATCATAACTGGTTTTGCTAATATGTTTATTTATCAGATTTTGTGACTTCTTTCAGTTTGTCAAGCAATTAAAAAAGCAATTTAAGCTTTACATGACAGCTCCTGCCCGAGCTTGTAGCATAGAGGCGACACTAAGAAACTTGCAAAATTTCAGAAGAATATTGGGTGGGTGTGGGTGAGAGAAATGTGCTTTCCTTTCTTCCAAGCTGTACATGTTTTTGTTTTGGGTTATTATTATTTTTTGATCATCTTACTATAGTTGTGAAAATGATATTGTTACAGATAGATCTGTTGGCATGTATCTGTACTTCAAAGGGATAGATGGAGATTGATGTGGAATTAAAAAAACAGATGAAGTCTCCTCTTTCAATGCTCTCCTTTGTTGACATGTCACGTAAAGTGATATGAGGCAAAATGAAGGAAAGAAAGATATGAAGAAAAATAGAGGAAGAAACTAAAACTTAAATAGATATATTTTTGAAGTAAACAATCATACATCCTCCCTGGTGGCGTTATACATAACTGCATGTTTTTAATATACAAGGGAGAGAAAGCTTATAAACGTCACTGAAGTATAAAATAATTCTTTGGCAATTCTTTCTCTCCCCCAGAGCAGTCATTGGAGACCCACAACAATCACAACATTACATACTTCCTTTTTTGTCCATAATTCCAAATCTTGGTCCTTTCCAAAGATGGCATATTTGAAGGGAGATGACCATATAGATGTCTCAAACAGAGGTGGGATTCACTTACCTTCTCTACCGGTTCACAAATGTTAGAGCGCGTGTGTGCACGCTCGCTTCACACGAACGTGCCACCTCTGTGCATGCACACAGCCTTCTGCGCATGCGCAATAGTTGCGCATTACATCTGGGCAGGTGGGCGGAGCCTCCTGCAGTCACTGCTACTGGTTCATGCAATTTGGACAGAGCTGGCTGAATCCCACCACTGGTCTCAAACGGAGACCAGTGGTTCATACGGAAGGAAGGAAGGAAGGAAGGAAGGAAGGAAGGAAGGAAGGAAGGAAGGAAGGAAGGAAGGAAGGAAGGAAAAAGTTGAGAAGGGAAAAGGGAAAAGGGACAGAGAAAAGAAACCAACAAATTACTGAGGGCAGAGTGTACTTTTCTCATTGAACTTGAATACAAAATGTCATTCATTAATGATACAATATAATGTATACATTTCAACATCCATTATATGATTTCTATTAATAGGAAGGACATCTTGCCATTTCAGTGTGTGACAATTAATTTTCACATGAATATTTTGTCATTTAAAGGAAATTTGCTTCTTGTTAGCCTGCCTCTAGTTAATAGGTTTCAAATGTTCTAAGACCCAATCTTCTGGAAGCTTTTGCCTTCGATATATTGCCTCTCTGTAATATAGCAAATCATTTTAAATGTTTTAAATGCCTTTCTGCATGAGCAATTTATGTATTCAAGGCAACTGAATTCTCTTTTATCCTGACCTGCGCAACCACATTTCCTTTCCAGACCAAGGTATCCTCATTTCATAAAACTGCAATATCTTTTAAAGTCTAAATTCTGACATAACCAAAATATACTGTAGAAACCTATTACTATCCAAGAATAGAGTTTTATTTATGTTTGGGGACTGTGAAGGACATTCAGGACTTTAACTTTCATTGGCAAATGGATTTTGAGTGATGTCAAGACACCCTCTTTAAGGAGTTTTAATTCCCTCTCCCTCTCTCTCTCTCTCTCCCCTCAAATTAAAATTTTAATAATTGATGCCAAATGTTGCTTCTTTAAACAGTATGCTTAATCAGGATAACACCCAAAGAAAGCTTACATTTGGACTGACCTTTATAAAGATTTCCAATGATGACAATTGGATCTTTAGAGAAAAGACTTCGGGTTTTTTTCTTTTTTTAAAAAAAAAAAACCCATTTACTGTTGGCTTCCTAGCTTCTAAGGAATGTGCTTCTAGTTGGTACAATAACTTCTTATTCATAGTGAGTTGAAGAGCTGCCTTTCACTTCCAGAAAGAAGCAGGAGGTGAG
Source organism: Grayia smithii (assembly GCA_032468115.1). Lineage (NCBI taxonomy): Eukaryota > Metazoa > Chordata > Lepidosauria > Squamata > Grayiidae > Grayia > Grayia smithii. The sequence continues at coordinate 42,309 of JANHFM010002051.1, forward strand.
TTTGAAACTTGGCTGTTCGTTTAAACAAGTCTTCACCCTGGGTCTCCATGCAAAATGACCCAACTTTCATTCGACATTTTGATTTTTAGGGTGAATTTATGATGAGCCCTTAGCACCGAGCAGCATCTGCTGGGTGCTCACTTCCCTCTGCTGTTGCCACTGAAACTGCTAGTAATAACAAATCCTTCAGGACATCAATAGAGTCCCTGTGTTGAATAATCACAGACTATCAGGCATGAGACTAGCAGCAGCAGCAGCAGCAGCAGCAGCAGCAGCAGCAGCTCCGTTGCCTGTGACATCACTCCTGAAGCTCAAGCCCCACTCTAGGCTGCCTTCATTAGTCAGTGTGTTGGTCTGCCTGCTTTTTCAGATCTACTGACTGTCATCCGCGGGAGCAGCTTCTTTGCAGAGGAAGGACTTTAGAAATCGGAGAGCTGGTGGGAAAGGCAAGAGGAATCAAGAGAGGAAGAGTGCCGAGAGAAGCTCCAGAGAACGAAACAGCCACGCTTTGCAAAATGAAATTCATCTTGACTCAGTGTTTGCTCTTCCTTTTGCCTGTTCTGGTTCTCAGCACCAGGTGAGTGCCCAGCTGTTTCTGACTTGGAACGGGGGTTTGAGAAGCAGTTAAGGTGATTTTTTTTTCCCTCTTAACCAGGCTTTTCGTTCCAGCTTCTTCCTGCTTTGGAAGTTCAGACAGCATCTTCTGTTGTGTAGATACTAGGGTAGCTTTTATTTTCCTTTTCCTCCTTTTCACAATGCTTCTCTCTTGTCTCGCTCCTACATACCCTGAGAGAGAAAGAGAAGAGAAACAGTGCTTAAGAGACTTTGATTCTGGGTCATTCGCTAGTTAGTCAAGTCCATTCATCTTCTTAGTCAATAAGAGGAAAACTCCAAGCTCTGCAGTGACCCAATGCATTTGTGATTAAGCAAAACAGTGTCTTATGTCAATAAATGTTCATCCAGCACTAGTAATTTTTCATGTACTCCGATGCAAAATAATAATAATAAAACTACACCAGAAGAATAGGAAATGTATTTGGCTCTGTTACACATTGCATTTGATTTCAAAACAAAACCTTAAAGCATGGACTGGTTTTATTTCACTGGGAGTTTTGCAACAGAAAGAAAAACTGGTGCTCTGTTTGCATTTGTGAAGAGCATAAGGGTGAGATGACATTGGGATGGTATCAACATTATTTAAAAGTTGCATTAATACGGTTTTCCTGCAGAATACCTTTTTAACAATGAGAGAGAAAAGCTGGTAAAATGTAGGATTTGCAGTTGTGGATGTGCATGTGACCTTTATTCTGGAGTACACACTATCAGATTATATGCACACATACACACACTCTGTCCTGCAAGTCAAATTTGATATAGAGTCACCGAGTACACAGATAGAAAGTTAATGCTATGTGCATGGTATGATCTGAACAAATCACTTCTTCAGCAGCTTTTACTATCAGTGTGTGCTTTTCAATTTTCTGAAGCCTATAAATGAGAGAGTGACAATCTTTTGCTTTGTTGCCTATTAAGTACCTGGCAAACTTCTAAGTCTCTGGGAAATGCAATAAACAGTCTGCACAAAGCTATGCCTATCCTGGGAGAAATGCTTGTAGGCTTTTCTGCCAAGTTATGTTTTCTAGCAATATTTCTTTACAATGGATTTGGAAAAGCTTTTTCTATTTAGAGTTCTAAGTGTTTAGCCACTGAAGCAAGATTACTTGCTAAACTGTTGGGTTTTTAAAGATAATCCACCTATAGAAGGACTCCTGTCAAGTACAAGTGAAACCAAGAAGAAAGAATTCAGGAAGTCATATAAGTCACCACAAATAACCAGATAATAAAACATAGTAGGAATAATTACTCAACTGTCTATATTGTAAACAAAAAAAATGTGTATATTCTCTCCTGCTTGATCAGTCATGAACCACTGTAATAATTACGTTTCTTGACAGACTGTAAAAATTCCTTTGGAACTTTGTACTGTGAGTTGCCTATTATCTGAGGATCTGCTTTGGTTTAGGAAGTGATTTTGGAAATATTCTCTTATTATGAATCTCTGTATCAAGCTGTATGAGTAATCTACAGTAGTTTTAAATTTTAGGTATCTCTCCAAATGATACCAAAGCTAAATTCCAGTGGAGGACAGAGATGGTCCAGCAAATCACGAGGAGATGAATGGACTTTTGAGTGAAGTTCTTTTAGCCTTGCCAATTTATCTCCTTTTTGTCCTGTGTAGAAAATGAACATAATTGTTTGCCTCTCCTCAGAAAAAAAAATAGAACAAAACTTGAAGAGACTTGGTAGAAGGACATTTAATTAAAAGATCATCTTTAATTTAAGATCTTCTCCAATAAACTTTGAAAAGCTATCACCAAAAAAAAAAAAAGATGTTCCTTGCCTCTACAATACATAAACACTGAAAAATAGTAAAGAATCACTTCCCCTTTCTTCTAGAGGGGAGTTTTAAAAGATAGAATTACTCCCCCAAAAAACAAAAAAAAAACCATTTTGCCCTGGAAAAATAGACTTTCATAGATACTCCAGTACAAGTTTCTTCTGACAACTTTTAGAAATAAAGTTACTTTGCATGAGTTCATCAGAAACAGTTTTTCTGATGTTGAAAATAGAGTACTACATACAGATTCAGTTTTTAAAAATGACTTCTTGGAACTTCTTTAGCTTTTTGAGGAATGCCAATTAAGTGGTTTTAAATGGAACATTTGGCATTAGAAACTAACAAAGTGGTGTTTTAAAGAAATAGGTTACATTCCAGTAGTAATAAAAATGTAAAGGGTTTGCGATAATGCAATCAATTTTTGTTGAATGTTTGTTCCATTAAACAGGTTCAATAAATCACATATTAGGACCCAGTAACAATAACCTGCGTATTTTAGGAGATTTTTCTCTATAGGAAGACAAAAGTTTGTTGTAAGGTATGTCTACTAAAGCAATAAAAGTATCTACTTAAGTATCTACTTAAGCAATAAAAAGTCTTGTTTATTGCTTCATTGCAATGACCTTACTTTAGAAAATGTGGGACTGTGGGAGCTGTAGTCTTTGATTAGACTTTTACCTTGATGAAATTACTGAAATCAGTGACATTTCTCCTATCATTTATTCTAGAAAAATGTCACTTAGTTTTCAGCATCTCAAATTGTTCCTTTCTAACATATGGCTAATGTTCAGGCAATTGCCATACGGAAAAGATTTCAGTTGCTGTACTGAAGATGGGACTCTGTTATCCTGCTGTGTGAAAATGCTTAGCTTGCCCTGTAAGCAGAGGGAAAAAAAAATATAACAAGTAGTTTTCTGTCAACTTATCATGTAAAAATTTGCAGAAAAAAATCTCTGTAAGTAGCCCCTTGGCTTAGTTAGTTGTTGAAGCCAAGCAAAGTATGTAACTGTTTCCTGACTACCTTGACTTTGGCAGTGATGGCACAGATGGAGGGATTGACTTGTCGTAGATGGGGTACTTTGGGTATTAAATGATTGACCTAGGGGAAAAGATTTTAATTTTTTTTTAAAAAGCTCAAAACTGGGGGATTAAACTGTCTCTCCCTAACTCCATTTCTGACTATTCTAACTCTATTTCTGACTCCATTTCTGGCTAGTCATATTACATGCTGATTTCAACCATGACCATGGGTTAAATGTGCTATGGCAACCATTCAATAACATACATACCTAAATAATTGTAAAAACCCCTGCTGTTAATATACAACAAATGAATTAATACATCCAAGAAGTAATAAAAAAGCAAATATTAAGCTCCAATCCCCTGACTACTTATTGCAAGCTATATCAGCTAATATGCTACCATTAAAGTTGCTTCAAAAAGCAACAGTACACCAAGAATGGAAAGACGGTGGTTGAACTTTAAGACTGAGCTATATGTCATTCAGTTCATCTACTCTTAAATCTTCAAAGGTAATAAATTAGTATCTTGAACTATATTTACCAGTATATTTCAATAGTACTAAACTGTACTAACTGAAGTTTCAATCTGGTTTTAAGAATTGTTCCATGCAATTTATATTACAGTAATTCAACTGAGTTGCGTTAAATTAAAACAAAAAGTTACAGCTAAATCTGATCATTCCAGGAAAAGTATTCAGCTGACTCATCAACAAAAACTTCTTAATGCCTATATATCTTCATAGAAAAGTTGAGTCCAGGAATGTCCCAGATTATAAACCTGATTTTTTTAATGGAATGGAACACTTTCCTTAGTGAGTTGAAATTCAGCTACTGTATTGACTGGACTCATATTAATGGTATTTCTGTTTTGTCCAAAAAAATTTTTAGTTTGTTTAGCTTTATCTAGTTCATCATTCATATAGAATCTTCTCAGCCTTCTCAGAATATGGTAGAAGGAAAATACATAGCTGATAACAATAAAAAATACCCTTAAAAGCACCTTTCCAATTTCCCAATGATTTCTGAAGAGTTTGAAAAGCATAGGCAACATAATGTATTCCCACAGACAGCTTAAATCAAATAATTAACTTCAGAAACTTCAGGTAATAAGATATTTTTTATGGAAGATAGCATGGAAGTGAGTAAGGTAGACAAAATCACTTTTACCTGCAGAAATGGAAAATGAATTAGCCATTATAGTACCTATCTAAGTTACATAGAATTGAACCTGATTAGTACTTTACATGAATGAGAAACAGTAAGAAACTCCCAAAGCCATGGCCTAATCTGGGAAATTGAACAAAATATCTTTGAAAAAGACCAGAACACTTTTTATTTCAGAGAAATTCTAGAAGTCGATAGTAGTTGAGCTTGTCGTTGATAATGGAGTGAACTTTGATAAAGGAGTGAACTTCTTCATTCCTATCACAACTCATCATCCTTACCCATAAATCAAAACATGTCCCGCTTAACTAATTAAGGATACATATCAACTGGGAAGACCCTTGATAGAAATTGTTGCCAAGATATATTGCATAGAGTATCAGGGAGAGGGTTATCGTGAATTTTCTTTGCATGGCCAAATAAATAGTAGAAATTTCTTGTCTTATGGAAGGGCAGCAAGATGGAGTTAGTGAACAGAGTATCTTGACAGAGTCTCATGATAGACTATAATGATTCTGTGTGCTTCCCCTTGAACTTTGACTACTAGTGAATACTACTAATGATATTCTTCTCACTATGTTCCTGTAATAGATATAAAATCAAATGTGATAGCGCTGAAGATTTTCTATTATTAATGAATCTTACACTAGCTAGCAGCATGAGTATCAAGTTTTATAGGACTGAAATGAGAATATATAGCCACACAAGCACAATTGAAGATCACAGTAAGAGGAAACAGCAGTCCATAAATCACTTAAGCCTTAGTATTTTAATTGCATCTGCCCTGTTAGATTAGTTTATTGGGGTGGGTGGGGATAGTTTAGAAATAATGGAACGCAGTTACTGCTGCTCCATTGAAAACTCACAATCTGTTCTGTGAGTTGAATTGATATGAACATTATATCTGAACACTTAAAAGCGGTATTATGTGTAAAAGGAAGCACAGTATAATAGAAAGGATTTGACTCATATGTTTAATTGAATCAGAGGAATAAATTCCTATACTCAGTACTCTGCAGAATCTAGTGTAAATTTATTCAACTCGGTACATTCTTATTTAAAATGAATTTATTTACATGGACAAACAGTGCTCTAATAGTTTACTAGTCTAATATGTTAATATTTTGCAAAAGTTAATAAGTGCTGGCAGATTTTTAAAAATCTGGTTTTTAATGTTATTGATCTTTTTTGTGATCACCATGGTATTGTCATTTTCTCTGATTATGTATTATGAAAACTGACACTAGTACAATTTAAATCTTAATGGACATATTAGCATTTTTGTTTCTTTTAAATATTAATAGATACTGGAAATTTGTCACTATTATTACAGCACTATGTGATGGATCAAAGTGTTTACAAATCCAATGCTACTTTCATTTCTGAAAGGGATAATATAACAGTATGTGGGAAAGACCTCGGGAGATGGGGCAAAGGGATATTGCCTAGGGAATAGTCAGATAAGTGATGGCATAGCCCACAACTGTATAGCGGACAGAACAAGAGGCTCAGAAGGGACCCTCCCTAATTTCTCAGTCTGTAAAGGTGATGGCACAATTGTATTTTCAGACATGCAAGAATCTCTTAATGTAACTTTACAATAAAGTAGAATTTATCTGGTCATGTTTCCTGTCTGGTCTACCTGATAAGGCTGACAGATTAGAATCCAGCAGAAGTTATTTCTGCATGCTGCCTCTTGCTCTCTGCAGATCTCCACATGATTTCTCAGGGTTTTCCAGATATCTCGAGGAACAGCTTTTGATGGGTATACAGTATATAGTATATCGTATAAGAAGCAACAAAAGGAAAAATTGACATGACAAAAGTTTCATTCTACAAGTTTTGTTAGCAGGAATGATTTGTAAATGAACTTTTGCTCAAGGGAACTTCTATTCTGGTCATAATGTAATATATATAAATTATAGAAGATTATGGGGCTCTGCTGAAAATTTTCCATTTTTATTTTTTGATCATTTGATATTTTTTGATATCCCAGTTGCTGGACTGGGACTTCTTGTTCTCATACTACCAACAGTTTGCCTGTGTTTTAACCCTGTTTCCATTAACCATTGCTTCTTCTTTCCTTTGTAAGACATAAAAGACCAAGATAATAATAAATGCAACCATATTTCTTAACACATTAGTTATCAAATGTTCTGACATATTTTGAGCATCTATAATCTTCCATGGGGAAAACTATTTAACATTCACTCAGTAATATAACAGTCTAGTTCAGTGGTTCTCAACCTGTGGGTCAGAACCCCTTTGGGGGTCGAACAACCCTTTCACAGGGGTCGCCTAAGACCATCGGAAAACACATATTTCCAATGGTCTTA
>JANHFM010002051.1:105973-116101 GCA_032468115.1 Grayia smithii
CCATTTTTCACACAGTCATGTAATCAAAATTCAGATGTTTGACAACTCACTCATAACCTATGATTATTGCAGTCGTAAGTTCCCATGATCATGTGATCACTTTTGTAACCTTCTGTCACGCAAAGTCAATGGGGAATCCAGATTCACTTAACAATCACATTACTAACTTAGCAACTGCAGTGATCCACTTAACAACTGTGGCAACAATTGTTGTAAAATGGGGCAAAACTCACTAAACAACTGTTTTGCTTAGCAACAGAAATTTTGGTCTCACTTGTGGTCATGAGATGAACATTACCTGTACACTGTAGGAGTTTGAGTTGCACTACTTAGGAAATCGTCTGAGAACAGTAGAGTAGATATGGATGAAGCCTAGTGGCTTTCTACAGTTAATGAAAACCTAGAATGTGCTAGTAAATCTTACATGGATACTGTATCTGTTTTGTGTTTATTCTTGTATTTATTTATAAGTCATAGTTGTAAGGCTGCCCAACTCCAGATGATTCTGGACAGCAATTGACAGTAATGAGGTTTCTTTGAATTTCTATGTGTACTGTGAGGTAACAGTCTGTGCATTTGATTTGAAGGGCCAAGGTGCTTCACAGTATTTCTGAGAGTTCACATAGTACCTCTCCATGACTCCTTGAATCAAATACTTTAATCAAGTGATTAAAATATTCATAGTTGGCAAGAGGTACAGCCTTGATGGTGTTTTGCCAGAAATACAAATGTGCTCTCTAGTCTCAAAATTTTAATGTGTGAATTGATCACATCTGTTAAGAAATGACCTCAGTGTGTTTATTCCTGAAATATGTGATATGAAGAATGATTAAAAATCCATTCTGAATTGGAGTTTGGATGTGTTGTTGTCTTGTGCAAAGTGAACCATGTGCGTATTAGAAACATTATAATTATCACTAATGTGATAAAGCAGATGTACATCTCACAACCATCCCACACTTCTAAATTTCAAGTATAATGTTAAGGATGCCATAAAAGATATTTCAGTCTCCAAAAGCTTGGTGAAATCTTCATGACATATAAAAATAGATCTGCCCATGGGACTCAACAAGCTAAAAGCAACCCACTAGCAATAAATCAGGTACTAAAATATCTTGACAAGCTTCCTATTTTTTTTTTTCCTGTCTGAGGGAAAAATTGAGGTGTTACCAAGTAAGTGGTGACAGCTCACACTCCTTGGAAAGTGATTTCGACTTGGTTTAGCTGACTATGTGCACAAACCTGGTTTAAGGATCTTCCTTCCTTCCTTCCTTCCTTCCTTCCTTCCTTCCTTCCTTCCTTCCTTCCTTCCTTCCTTCCTTCCTTCTTTCCTTCCTTTCTTCTACCTCACTGTAATGTTTAAGTATTTTTTAAAAAAAATATTTTGAGCTTCTTTTAATATAGCAAAATATTAATTTTATCTAAATCTTTAATTTTAAAAATCTCCATATGAGAAATTTCCTTAATAATTCTTATACTTGGATTTCTTACCTTTAAATTCAAGTCTGGGAAAGCTACAGACTTCTGGGGTAATTATTGTAAAATAAGGTAGTTATTGCAGAATGATACAATGACTCCCATCGTTAACCAAATTTTCTTCTCATTTGAAGTTCCAGTAAAATCAAAGTAAAAATAGTAAAATCAAAAATCAAAAATCAAGCGAGATTTCTTGCACATCAGTAGTATTGTTTTTTTTTTAGTTGAAAAAGTATGATACATACATGACAACTCTGGTTTCTCTTCAGATCGTATAAATCTTTCGCCTTTCACATCAGTAGTATTGTTAAAGGCAGAATGTAAAACTTTATTTTGTTCATGTTTTCTCATATAATTTATAATTAATTTGGGAAAAATGTTCAGTATACTTGGTGATATTTACAAATGTCAGGAACTGTGTCATTGATCAATTCCAACAGGAATTGAGATTTTGAATTTCTGTCAATTGTAGAATTCAATTTTCATGTCAAAACGTTTCTCAATTCATGTAGGAGATACATTCAAGGATGAAGTACAGGATAAGTAGAGGATAAATTGAGAAGAAACATGGTTTTGTAAGGACCATTGAAATACATACTTGGGAATTCTGATCTATTATTTTTAATATCAAAATTTATGGGCACATTGTGTAATTGTGAATAGGCTCAGATAAAATTAAGATAGTCTAAAAAATAGACTGGCATGGAGAAGAAGTAGGTTGATTTGGAGTAGAAGAGTTTCATTGCTAACGTAAAATACTTTCTGTTGTTTAACAAACTTCCGCTCATCTCAAATAATACTATGATTTGCCTTCCACTTATTAAATACCTATTCTGATTTAAATGATAGGTCCCTTGCTACTGAGATTGACTGAATGATTTATAGGTACATGAGTTTCTTTTTCTGGACCCTTATTCAAACACATTATTTCTCATGCAAACATAGTACATTAATCAATAGTCTGCCTACTACTACCTACCACGACTCTAAGTTTCATAGATGATAGAGGTAATCAATAATTCAGGGAAGGAATGGAAAGGATAGAACTAGAAAACTTTGAAGACTTTAAATGCAATTGATACATACTCTTTCACCTCGGTTCTAAATCAGAAACATTTAGTTTATTTAAATGTTTTCCCCGTTTGCCCTCTCAGTTCTCACATTGCAAATTCTGATTTGCACATAACGCCAAATCACAGTGTAGTTTGTTTGTTTTAATTAAGACATGTCACTCTTTTCCATTTCTTTTGAGCGATCAGTGCACTTAACGTAAAATAAACCATAGCACAGTGGTATGAGTAAACCCAAGGGGGCATGATGGTTCAACAGTTAAAGATGCTGAGCTTGTCAGTTGGAAAGCTGACAGCCTGGGTTTGAGACCCAAGCACTGCATGACGGGTTGAGCTCCCATTACTTGCCCCAGCTCTTGCCCATCTAGCAATTTAAAAGCATATAAACATGAGTAAATAAATAGGTACCACTTTGGCGGGAAGGCAATAGCATTCTGCATGCTTCAGCATATAATCATATTGGTCACATAATCACAGAAATGTCTTTGGACAATGCTGGCTCCTTTGGCTAAGAAATGGAGATGAGCACCACTGCCTAGAGTTGGTCATGACTGAACAGGGGAAACCTTCACCTTTATGATAAAGTACATAATACACTAACATATCATGGTGTCTTTCAGTGAATCTTTCACTTTGATGAGTTGTAACTATATTTGCTAAAATATCCAACCAAATCCAAACTAGTGAGAAAAGCTCATTAACATTCTCCAGTATTTACATTTTATATTAATATGCATATTATTTGTTGCTGTAATAATAAGTCACAGTACATATACACATCAATACATAATCAAACACTAATGTGTTAATAGCTCATGAGTATTACCTACATTACAGACATATATGGCAGGGTCATCTATTTCATGCAATATAGGAGGGGGGTGAAAACTGTTTAGGTTCCAAATCTGATTTTACAATCCTCTATAAAGTATTTTTCAGCAAGGAAAAAATCAGGTTTATGATTTCAACACAAAAGAGAAGGTACCTTCATTGTTTCATCTATGCAGCCCAGTACTCACTAGTGCTTCTCCAAAGTGAAAATCTATTGATTAGCTTCAAAAGATATATTCATCTGTATGTTATATACATTAGGATCTATGACAAATAAGAGAACCAAAGATTAATTAAACCTAAAGAAATTAAAATTGAAGTAAAAAAACATGAAGCGAACTTTAACCAATTAACTCCATTTGTTTGCAAGCTAAATTGATGAAAATGGGTATGGTTTTAAGGCAGTATAATTATGTGTGTTTAAGTTTCATTGATTTCGGCTGGACAAATTCATGCCATTGCACATTGAACGATGGGAAGTCTTTCATTTAATCGGTTAGGTTTGTGAACTGCTGCGGTCAGCCTCTTATTTTCATGACATTGATTACATTTGATTCAATAATTTAGTGAAGGATGTTTTCAAGAGGAAAAAGAGCATATTTTTTACATTTAGTTTTTTTGTTTTACTCTGCAAGAATAATTGCAAACAATTTCTTCATATATGACTGAGACAGATTAACAGGAAAAAAAATAGAGGTATGTCTAGAGGATATCCTGAGAAAGTCATATGCATTTTGTTTTATAATTATCTGTTTTATTGTACTCATCTATATTTTCCTGTTACTGTGGCAATTAAAGTATTTTATTTATTTAGCTTTTCAGGTGGTGAGGACCTGACTCACAAAATAAATTTGCATACCATTAGTTCAATTGGAAGCCAATTCTGGTACTGTGAACAGGCTAGAGATGGCATCAGATATTGGAATCAGAATATTTAATTGACAATTAATGCTTTTAGTTGGGCATTTAAGATACATGCTAAAAACTAGTATGGTCTCTAGAGCCAGTTTGGTGTACAGGTTAAGGTATCAGACTAAAAATTAGATGAATCTGAGTTCTAGTCCCAGTTTAGGCATGAAGATAGCTGGGTGGTATTAGGCCAGTCACTTTCTCTCAGCACTGGAAAGCTGACAATGACAAACTGTTTCTAAAAAATCATGCCAAGACAATTGCAGATGGTTGTCAGGAATGAAAGCCCGACCCAAAGGCACAAAAAAACAACAAGCCAACAACAACAACAACCCCTAGAGACTAATAAAGAGAAGAAATCAATAATTTCTCCCCCCACTTTTTAACTAGAACTCCCTGAGACTGGGGTGTACATAAAGAAACCCCTAGCCAAGTTTTTCAAATTGGGTCCTTCATTCCAACATTAGTTATTTAGCAATAGCAATAGCACTTAGACTTATATGCCACTTCACAGCGCTTTACAGCCCTAAGTGGTTTACAGAGTCAGCATATTGCCCCCAATAATCTGGGTCCTCGGAAGGATAGAAGACTGAGTCAACTGTGAGCTGGTAAGAATCAAACTTCTTCTTCTTCTTGTGCCATATCCATCATCGGAAGTTGGCAATCATGTTGGCGTTCCTATTTTTTATCAACAGCCGCATGAAAAAAGTGCTGCTGAGTTTTGTCCAAATCAGTTCCTTAGATTTTGAAGCCATGATGTTCTTTTTCTACTTGGACTTCGTTTGCCTTCAATTTTTCCCTGGAGGATTAAGTGAAGTATGCTGTATTTTTCCAGATGTTGCATCACATTTCCAAAATATTGTAGAATTGAACTGCCAAACTGCAATCACTCAGCAGTCAGCAGAGGTAGCCTGCAGTACTGCATTGCACTACCATGGCTCATTTATTAAAGAACTGGGAGCTATTGTATATTCAAAATGGTAGATCTGTTTGATGCAAGAAGCTTGCTCATTAAAAGCCATGATTGGGGGAAAATGGCACTAGCAGTGTTAAAGTAGAGCTTAAAGCATTACATATAGCTTTCATTCCTTCCAGTTTTTCCCAGAAGAAAAATCCTACAACAGAGCTGTCAAACTCCCAGCTCGCGGACTGGATGCGTCACGCGCTGGCCATGCCCAGGCCCAATTTAGTGAAGAGGGAAAAAGTTCCAATGCATCTTGTGACGCCACTGTGACGACGTGAGTTTGACAGCCCTGCCCTACAAGGTAAATGGGACTATGGGAAAGTCACTGGCCCTAAACCACTCAGTAAATTATACTTAGATCTTCACTATCTGAGATTTCTTCTTCTAGTATGGCATTTCTTATATATAAATAAGGAAATAATGTGCATTTTGAAAGGCAACTTTCTACTAAGAAAGTCTAGTTGCCTTTTGAAAAGTACTTTTGGGCTGACCATGATCTGGATAATTGAGACTCTCCATAGACAGAATAATATACAGTTTTGGTGCAGTCTCTCCCCACTTTTGAACTACTTAATTGTTTCATATTCCATCATATTCTTATATTCCATCATATGCTTATAGTTTAAGGCTAGGCTGAAATATGTTATAGTTTATACAATCAAAACACTTTGTCAAACACAAATAGAAAACTCTTTGAAAGTTTCTTGTCTTTTCATCAGATGTTAGTAATATAATCTCAGGTACCTGCATCTTTTCTATATCCAACTGTACTTCTGTCAGTTCTTATTTCAGGAATTGTTGAAGTCTAGATTTCCAGAACCAATAAACTATGTATTAGTGTCTTAGTATTGGGTGAGAAAGGTGAGATTCTTCAGTTCAAACATTTCTTAGCAAGTTTTCAAACTTTTTAAGTCCATGGAATTTGCTAGTTGGTGATCATGATTGATAATGATTTCTGGAATCCAAGAGCAAGAGGCAAAGCTCTAATGACCGAAAAAAGGCTATATTCAATGAATTTTTGCTCTTGATGTCTCACAGAGGTTGTCTCAGTTGACTCAGAGGTTGACTACCTTTCAAGGTAGGTAAACTGAGGACCCAGATTGTTGGGGGCAATAAGCTGACCTTGTAAAAATGCCACTGGGTGGGGGGGCAAAAGCCCTAATAAGCAGGCCCATACAAGGAATGAAGGCTATGGCTAAGCACATTGGTTTGTGCTTAATAAAAAATTGTAAGCCACCCTGAGTCTTCAGAGAAGGGCAGGATATAAGTTGGATTTAAAAAACAAACAAACCAGAGCCCTCTCAAGTTCTTATGGAATTCTAGAATTCTATAGAACAGAGTTAGAAAAACCCCGTTTCCCAACACCTCTTTCTATTTTTCTCCCCTGACTCTTGATGTTCTCAAAATCTCCAGCTGCAGACCATTTATCCATTTGACTGCTTTCTCTTTCCTTTTCCAGTGCATTGTGTTTTGTCAGTTCTTTCATCCGTAACTTGCCTTTTATGGGTGACTCTCTTAAGTGCATATCCTTATCTGTAATTGTAAATAGTTGTAGTTGTAAATAGGCTTCAAAATCTCAATAATAATTTGAACTACAGATAATGATTCATAAGAGGCACATACAGGATACCCAGGTTAGTCTGCCCTGAAGCTTTCCACACCCACCATATTGTTCTAGGCATATGCCTTAGTTTGTCTATGATGCACATCAGCTCTGCCACAGACCACAACAGATTTGTTTGTTTTAAGAACCCAGGTCCAAGAAAGAATCTGTCTACCTGTAGACCCTTCAGCAATTTCCATACCTATGTGACTGTATTTGTGACACTGTCCAGAGAGAAATTCTACTCAATATATGTTTTTATGGATGGGAAGAAACTCTGGAACAAACTTTTAAACCTGAATTGTGGGACAATGTACATGTACTCAAGAATTTAACCGTATCTTCCAGGAACTGATTGATAACTTATCTAACAACCAAACCCATCAAGCAGTGAGTTAAGCTTTTGGGATGAGGGGGGTCATTATTTCCCAAGGAACATTTTAATAAAATGTTTCATTGCATTATAGCAACTTTCTGGATGAGGTCCTGCACACAAGACAACTTCATAAATCTTCAGCTAAATGACATATTTATTTAGCTAGCGTCAATGTCTTAGATACAAGCTGTGTTTCATTATGAATAAATATACAGATGTAAACTTGTAAGCAATATGCAACAGTAGTTGTGATGAACATTACAAAGAATACAGTCTGAATTATGATGCAAAGACTAAAGTCTAAGCTTTAAGGTACATTTTTTAAAATGGTGCCAAATTATTGCCTTATGAATAATACATATTAGTTTTTCTGCTCTCCCTCCTTCAGAACATATGTCCTTTAGAAGTACAAATCATAGCCTAAGATAGCCTTCTCCCAATGAAACTGAAACAACGAGACCATACTTTTGCAGGTTCTGTCATATGAAAATCTAACATGGCAGGGAGAAAGTTTCTAGTTATCTTAATTAAATTGGACCCAGAATATAGAATCCTGTGTGCCCAGATCTCTCATTTCCCAGTCTCAAGGACTTTGTAAGCATGTCGAATCAAACATGCTTACATAAATTTTGCACTAAATATAGAAAATTTAACATGCAAAACTGAGTGTATTTAAGGCACTGAGTATGCATCTACATAGATGCTCATGTTTCATTCCCCTTTCATTGGATTTGATGGGCATATTCTTGTGGAAAACTTAAGCCCAGACTACTTTTGCAGACTTTATGCAATGAAGGATCTGCAAAATACTTTAAGTGAACTCATAGTTCAATATGTAGGCTGGTTTTTACTTGGTGATCTTTCTCTTACTCTGGAAGAAAACAACAGATATGGAATTTGAGGCCACTGGCTGATCCAGAATCTATTGCACAAATGAAATAAAGAAATAGAAAAGAAAAGAATATGTAAACACGGAGCCAAAAACTAGCTTGCTTTGAATTCTGTGCAATGACTTCAAATCAGAGTTTCTTAGCTTACCTGGCAGTGCATATTTCTTAGCTGGTGTTTCCTACTTAGCAGCTTCTAATGACCCTGTTTTTGTTGTTGTTTTTAAATCTTTTTTTTTTTTTCATTTTCAAGCAAAATAAAAACAGAATTCGAACTGGAATCCTGCCTCATACCAGACAAAATCTAGGATATGCCTTGATTAATTTTAAGGGTAAAAACACCATCTATGTATGTGTACATGCATATCTATACACACAGTAAATGCGTATGGAGTATTCCCTTCATTTTAACCTCACAAGAACCCTGTGAAGGAGAAGGGCATGAGAAAAAAAATGAGACAGGTTACTCACACTCAGTGAGATGCAACTGCTCAGTTACAAACTCAATAGCATAGTCTTTTAACTAGTTTACCGGCTCCAGCATTGAAAACCAGCATGGTTAATAAAATGTTTAGCTATAGTTTCCTTGACATAAATACAGGGAGTGTTTATTAAAGCAGTCTTTCTCTTTTTGACTTGCTTTTACAAACTTGTTTAGGTCAGGATGTGACTCCACAGAGTCACAAAAGAGACATGCCACTTGTTATTTATTTTTCCTCTGCCCAAGGAATCAACATTTTGAGAACAGAAATACTTGGATCAAAGTCTTCTGGCTCCAGGGAAACATTTTCTTTCCGTGGCTCATTTGTTCTTCCAGATGCTAGCCCAGAAGCAAAGGAGGTAGCTTAGACATTTTGGTAAGGCTGATGAAATGCGTTCTGAATGAATGTGCCACTCAACACTTTGACTGCCACATCCTGCATCAGGTGAAGCATCCAAATCGTTTTCCGAGGCAGCCTTATGCATAATATATTGCAGTAATCCTATTTTTAGTCATTGATGTTGTAAATTAATATTAATGTCTGAATTTTTTTTTATACTAAATTAGAAATTCTAAATTTCTTTAGAGTCTTAAAATGTTAACACATCACTGTCAATATAAACATTTGGACTTATTTAGGGAATGCAGATTTTGTGAAGGAGGCTTTGTAAATGTAATAACCTTTATTCTAAGGAGCTTTCCAATGAAACCCTTGACAAATATGCAGGTGGAGTGATGGATGGTGTGTGTGTCATTTGGCTTAATTAAATCTCAGATACCACCCAACAGACCATGTTGTAAAATCTCAGATACCATCCAACAGACCATGTTGTAAAATGAATAGTAATTATTCTCAGAGAACCTCTAGGAATTGCCTTACAAAACCATTGCCTAGGCCACATAATCTTATTCATCTTAGACATTTAGACTTTAGAGATGTCAACAGTGATTATTACAAAAATTAGTGGAACAATGGAAATTGCAGTCGGTATAATCATTTCATATCTGCGTTTTCTTTGCTTGTTTTAAGGAGAAAATAAAGTTAATTGTAGTTGCATAACCTTTTGAGAGGTACAAAGAGGAATCAGTCTCTGGAAGCATCCATTAAGAGAAATAGAAAGTGAACCAAACCAAATCAATGCAGGGCAAAGAGTTATGTGTGCACTAACTGGCAGTACAAAGGAAGATGGAGGAGAAAATGGCCTGCTGGGTTGTAATTATAACAGGCAATCTTGTCAGATGGCTGAGTTTTGACGATCCTTTTTCAGGTGAACCATCTATTTTCACAATTATTCTGTTCAATATTGTCAGAGCCTTTTCACTGCTAACAAACTGCTAATCAATGTGACTAAGGAATGCAGATTCAGTCACCATATTAGGCATTATTGGGAAGGCTCACTGGGAAGGAAATGTTGACAGGGCTTTGAAATAAAAGAAGTCTATTATTATTATTATTATTTATTTATTTATTTATTTATTTGTTGTATTTATATGCCGCCCATCTCCCAGAGGACTCTGGGCGGCTCACAAT
>JANHFM010002053.1:5318-21312 GCA_032468115.1 Grayia smithii
TCCCAAGAGCCTTGGAAGCTCAGTTATACAGCACATGATTTCGGTCATACATCTGCAAATTCCCTGTTCTTCCTCTCCTATATAGTGGAAGTTCACCTTGTGCTGTTAGTTCATACTTACTACATCATGGCAATGAATTACTTTTTGATTTGGTTTTGTTTTTTGTCTGACAGCGAAGTACTGAAGACTTACAACGTGGCTATGGATTACCCTACCCTGTTCTTTGTCATCTGGAATTTTGGAGCAGTTGGGATGATTTGCATCCACTGGAAGGGGCCTTTGAAACTTCAGCAAGCCTATCTTATTATGATCAGTGCCTTGATGGCTTTAGTTTTCATTAAGTACTTGCCAGAGTGGTCAGCTTGGGTCATCCTGGGAGGCATTTCTGTTTATGGTATGTCTACAACAGAAGGATTTGTAAGGTGATCCTCCTCTGCAAACTGAGCGTGCCTTTCGTGAGGAGACTAAACCAAGTTAATGCCATGTCCTAGAAATCATAAATTAAATATTAAATCTTTGCATTTCACTTCCAAGAGATTATTTCAGCTTTGAAACCTGTATTCAGAAAGATGCATTCAAATATTACAATAAACCTTGATTTGTTATGGTCTCCTGCAGACTGGGTTTGCGTATTACTCTAATCTGATTGCAAGCTCCACTCTGATAATAGCCACTAATGCTTTCCAAACCTGACAAGCCATAGTTTGTCAAAAATGGGAGGAGAAATATTCTAGCTGTTCTGTGGAGTCCGGTGCAGAGACAAGGAAAGCAGACTGTGGTAACTGATGATAATCATTATTCATTATGACATTGGAATGTGGCTGGGAGTCAGATGCATTGAAACAACAATCACAGCAAAGCTTTAAAGGGATTTTTTAAAAAATCCAATAATTGTTCTAAAAAACATGTTACGAGACTGTGGCCAATTTTAAGTACAATAGATGGTCATCAACTTAGAACAGTTCATTTAGTGACAGTTCAAAGTTATAACTGCACTAAAAAAAGTGACTTACGGTAATTTTTCAGTTATAACCTTTGTACCATCCCCATGATCATATCAGAATTCAGATGCTTGGTAATCTGATTCACACTTATGACCATTGCTGTGTCCCAACGTCATCTGAACACCTTTTGCAATCTTAGGGCAGGCAAAGTCCCCTTAGCAACCAGATTAGTAACTTATCAACTGCAGCGATTCACTTAACTGCGGCAAGAAAGGTCGTAAAATGGGGCAAAACTCACTTAACAAATGTCTCAGTAACAGAAATTTTGGATTCAGTTGTGGTTGTAAGGTGAGGA
The DNA here is from genome assembly GCA_032468115.1 of Grayia smithii. Lineage (NCBI taxonomy): Eukaryota > Metazoa > Chordata > Lepidosauria > Squamata > Grayiidae > Grayia > Grayia smithii. The sequence goes on from JANHFM010002053.1 coordinate 6,618, forward strand.
CTACCTGTATACAAAAAACGTTTTTTCAAAACTAATCCTGTGCAGTTTTAAGAATATGTTTCTACTTAAATATTTCTCCAATTCTTAGTTTCATTCCAATTGTCCCTTTTGCTCTTTCAATTATTATATTGACTACATTTCTTCACAATATTTTCATTGCAAAGGAGGGGTAATTAAGAGACTGAGAAGAATTTGCAGCTGGATATAAATGAAGTAAGAGATTGTTTGCCATCTTTCCAATGATATCAAAATTAATTCATGGTTTGATGTTCTGAAATTGCGTTTATCTCCTCTCTCATTTCAAAAAGGAAGCTGTCCAAGATTCAGAATGTTTTCTTTGTACATTGTACTCTATTTTACTGCTATTATTATGATTTAGTAAAGCTATAAGTACCTTTTGAGAGAAGTGTGAAAGAACTCCCTGCTGTGTATCAGCAGCAAAATTAGATATTGAGACTGCTACTTGGGATTAAATTGACATTTTTTTCTGTCCACAGACTTGATAGCAGTTTTATGTCCAAAGGGACCTCTCCGAATGTTGGTGGAAACAGCACGAGAGAGAAATGAGCCAATATTTCCTGCACTTATTTATTCCTGTGAGTAAAATACAGGATTCTTTTGTGTGACTGGCCTTTATAGAATTACCCGTGTTGTAGCAACTAGTGGTGCCTTGTAATTGAAAATATCTCAGAATGAAAATGAAGGAAAATTGAAATTCTCTCTTGATTCTCTCCTGAACAGAGATATCGTTGGATATTCCCAGATGATGGAAATAGATATAAAATTAAACTTCCTGATTATCTCAGCATTTTTTTAAGAGGAAAGTTTTTGGCCTTGAAAAGTTAGGTGTTTGCAAGTATGGGCCTGATGCCCAAGTTCCAGATTTCTTTTGATAAGTTACAAATTTTCTCTAGTACAATTTTAAATTTAGGAAAGAAACAGGAATCACTGTTTTGGCTCGGGCTCCCGCTACCACTAGAAATGGCAGTGGTATATTGAATTATAGATATACTGTTACTCCCTGCTGAAAATAAACTTGTAATAAGCCCTGTTAATTACAGCTCCTTTTAGTTTTCTTAGTCTCCTAAATTGCCTACTACAGTGAAGCTGCTGAAGAATCTTGTAAGGCCAGTGGGAAGAAATTGTGTGGATAAAATCTAATTTGCTCTATGTTTAAAAAAGACAAATTCAACATGACTAGGACAGCCTTTCTTTCATTTTGATATTACTGTACCCAAAGGCCACTGGGAATCAGATTAACTGGATATCTGGAGTCATATCTGTGGCTGTCCAAAAAGGAGTAACCTGATTTTGCCTTCTGTGTCTGAAGGGTTTTTCCCCAGGATTTTTAAAATCCAAAATATTTGTTTGTGTGAATTTGTGTACTTCTCCCATCTTTGTGTTCCTTGCTTTTGCCTATAAAACAAATTGTGAAATAATTTAAATGAAAATAACATAGACCTTATCTGCAAGTTAATAGTACTGTTAAACATCAATGGAGATTCCCAATCATCCAGTTCATGGTTGTCCCAAATATGTTTTTTTTCCAAAAGGCAACTGGACTTTCTTGGGCTTTTTTTTTCTTTGAAAATGTTTCGCTTCTCGTCAAGAAGTTTCTTTAGTTCTGAACAAGTGAACTGAACTGAAGAAGCTTCTAGGAAGAGAAGCTAAACATTTAAAATTTAAAAAAAAACCAAGAAAATCCATTTGCCTTTTGAAAAAAAATATTTTTGGGAATCCTGTTAAGCCTTCTTCCATTTAGAAAAAGACATTTAAAAAAGGTGCACAGATCTAGCTGTCTTCTTCAGACTTATTTATTTATTTATTTATTTGTTCGATTTATATGCTGCCCTTCTCCCGAAGAACTTGGGGCGGCTCACTTCAGAAACGAACAATCAATAAATTAAGTTTAAAATTCAAAATTTAAATTTAACTATTTAAAATTCATTTAAAACAATTTATAATAAAACCCCTGTCAGTCAGCCAATCTGCTGAAACAGCCATGTCTTCAGATCATGGCGGAAGGATCGGAGGTCAGGGGCCGTCTGGAGCTCAGTGGGTAACCCATTCCAGAGGGTCAGTTCGCCCACAGAGAACGCCCTCGCCCTGGGACTTACAACACAATGCTTTCAAAGTATATAGCAGGAAATAATTTATGTTTCCATTATATGTGAAATTCTTCCAATTCAGAGCATAATTTTGTCATTAGTCGTTCACCAAGCATTTCTGAATAAATTTGATGATGTGTATATTCCAATTCTTAAAGAAAGTGTGCATTCAGCAAACTGAATTAAAACTGAGTGAAAATAAAAACCCTTTGTCTGTCTAGTCCTGTGTTGTCTTCATGGACTGTCAACTGTCTGTGAGCTTCAGCTGTATTTCATTCTGTGGTTTTCCTTTGTTACTTGTGTTTTGTATTTTGTGAAATCATAAAGCAACAAAAGAAGAATAAATAAAATAAATAAAGATGCCAGTAATACAGGATTCATGGATTTTTGGATGATCATCCAATACACCTAGAAAAAACAAAGAAGTTATATGTGTATATTGATGGAAGACGTTTGTGTTTAGAGAAATGTCATAACTCACTGATGGATTAAACAAATAGTTTTTTGTGTAAAAATAAATACAGATTTCCCTGTCCAGTTGTATCTGACTCTATGGGGCAGTACTCATCTCTGTTTCCTATCCAAGGGAACTAGCATTATTTGAAGTCTTTTTCATGGTCATGTGGGCAGCATGGCTAGATGCTGAGGCGCTTGGGAGGCTGTGTACTGATAGGCAAATACAAGTATCTGTAGCATTGGTACATTTTCTTAATATATGACAATTGAGAAATGTAGGGTGGGCTCTGGATTATACTGTACTTTGTAACTTTGAACAATCCAAGACTGTTTATGTTTACAGTCTTGTTTCATAAATTGTATATTGTTTGCTCTTTCTTTCAGCTGCAATGATGTGGACAATAGGAATGGCAAAGCCAGACAGTGCACAAAGAAGGTCTTCTCAGGAGATAAGGGATCCAGGTAATTGATATACTTGATACAAGGAAGATCATTCTTTTGTTGTTAAATAGAATTTAAATGGAATCTGCAATGCGTTATATTCACTGGATTTCTTGTTTATTGCAAGCTAAGTATAAAGGGAAGTTTCCATGAGACTTGTATGGGAACTGCTTTAGAAGTCTCTGCACTGAAAGAGTTAATTCAAATACTGACTAAAGAATGGTTCTGATCTGAACCCTTTAACAACTTATGCACAGAAAAAAAGCTTTTTTAAAATTTGAGAGTAGGTTGGTTGTAAGATTCAGATCCAGCATGACCAGTCATATGAATTTATGTACCTTGTAAACAACATTAGGAAAACTATAAATTCTATACTTTAGCTCTGTGACAACAGAGAACAAAATCAGTCATCTTCTCCATGACAACTGGGTTAAATCCAGTGGTGGGTTGCTCCCGGTTCGGTCCAGTTCGCGCGAATAGGTAGTGGTGACGCTGTGACGTCACCGAACTGGTTCTACGTGTCCCGGACCACCACCCCCGTGTGCCCATATTTACCGATCCACGCGCAGTGCGCTTGCACACATGCGCAAGAAGCTTTTTTTGAGTTTTTTCCATGAAAAAAAGCTTCTACGCATGCGCAGGAGCGCCAATTTGGTGTGCGTGAAGCATGCACACGTGCGCCGGATGCGTGAGAAGCGCATGCACCTTTAGAACCGGTAGTGGAGGTAAGTAGAACCCACCCCTGGTTAAATCAGTATTATTGCACAGTCTTGTTACAACAGAGGGAACTTTTATTCTAACAATTTTTTTTCTTAAATTTTACTGTAATACATTGATTTTTCTTGTTTTGGCTTGTCTTTCTCTCATTGTTATGCCTCAAAGTGGCTGAAGAAGCAGAGACCCGTGACAATTCTTTATATGCTGAGCCTGAAGTTCCAGAAATGAGAAACTCAACTATTGATCAAACTGGCCAACAACTTGGTCAAATTGCCCGCAACTTTGAGGAAAGCCAAGAGGAGGAAGAAAGTAAGCTATTGTCACTTAAGCAAATTAAACATTCACTATTATTAATCCTTTAAAATAGGAGCAGCTGTCTTTAAAAGAAGTATTACAATGATTTGTACAGCTAAGAGTCATTTTGCTGTTGGATAGTTGTTTACTTCAGTTGAGCCTTTAAATGAAGATTTCGGAGAAAGAGCAAGGATTTTGAGCATGAAAGATTATTTCCATCCTTGTTTTCTTTACAACAGACACCATCTGTGAAAAATTCTAGGGAGGTCCTGGATTACAGCAAATCTGTTTAAGATTGGTTTTGTGTATTCATTCATTTATTTTGGCCCTGAATTTACTTTGTGGCTGTAGTTAAAATGCAGGTACATTGGGTACTTCCTTATATTAAGATAGAAATCAAATGTTGGCCATTTCATATGCTTTGGTGGCCTTAAGTGAGGGCTACAAAGAAACACTATTCTGCATGTAGGAAATAAATAAAATATTACTTTGTAACATGGGGTATGTAATCTTTTTGGGATGAAGACTCATATAAATCTTAAGATCTGCTAGTGAGTACAATTGGCCACAACAGTGAGTATAGAGGTCATAAAACACCCATTTTTGAGGAGGCAAGCAAGTATTTTAGGCACCCTGTACCAATCCAGAGAGAGCCTTAAGACCAAAACAGATTGATGCAAATGAATTTATTTATTTTTATTTAAATGATTTACAGAGCCACTCATCTCATAGCAATGACTCTGGATAACATGCAAACATTAAAATAGTATAATACACTATTTTAACAATATAACTATATAAACTCATGAAGTCCTGGTTACATAATTCCCAAATAAAATCACATCACCAATAGATATTGCCTACCAAGGGAAGAAATATTTGTAAATCAGGGTTGAAATGGAGTCCATTTGGAACTCTTCGAGCTTGGTTATTTTTTTGCAGATGTTTCATTATCCAACTAGGTAACATCATCAGTGCTACAAGGGAGTGGGGTTTGCTCCATGTTACAAGTGGCTTGCCCTGTCAATGTTGGTGGGAGAGTTCTTGGTGATTCCTTGATTAGTTTACTGTGTGATTGTTTGTCTAAATGGTTCCTTGATTAGGGAATTGTTTACTACTTGATTGTCAGTCTAGTATTAATCTTGATGTTAGTCTTTGCTTATCTAGATGTTGATTGCTGACAAGGAGGTGTTTTGACCTTTTTGTTTCCTTTTTAGCTTTTTGATTGTCTCTTTTGAATGTAGATGTTGATTGTGCTTGTTAATGGCTGCTTTGTCCAAGTTCCAGACTTTCCTAATATTTTTGAACTTAGCTTAGTCTAGATAATCACAGTTTCCCAACAGAGATCCAACACCACTCATTTTTAGCACTGATTATGTTACCTGGCTGGATAATGAAATGTCTGCAAGAAAACAACTAAGCTCAGAGAGCACCAAGAACCCCACAGATATTGTCCAACTTCCTGGACAAAATTCTGGAGGAACAGCCAAGTCTTGAAAACCTTATGAAAGACTAACAACATTGGGGTCTTCAGAGTCTTGGTGATGGTTTTCTACAAGCTGGGTGCAGCACAGAGAAAACATGTGCTGCAGAAAAACAGAAGACAAATTCCATGTGTGTCCAATCACACTTGGCCAATAAAGAATTCTATTCTATCTATTCTATGTCTCCAGTGCCCAAGAAAATAGCATCATTTGATGGAGGGAACACAGTGCATGCCCTCTCTGCTAGACTTGGTGGGTGAGAAGACACAATGAGGACAGTTGGTCCCACAAATAGCCTGATCCTATGCCATGTAGATCTTTACAGGTGGTAATCAGTACCTATAAAAATAAAAGAGGTCTTATTTTTAAAAGTCAGAAAATTTGGAATACAAAGGAAAGTTTCTGAGAGCCCTGTGATGTTCATAAATGTCATGTTTGCTAAACCTAACTTAAATTATGTGTTGGAAGACAGGTGCAGCTATCTGATGGAATTATTTTACTTCTAATAGGAGGGGTCAAGCTGGGTCTAGGAGACTTTATATTCTATAGCGTGCTTGTCGGCAAAGCAGCTGCCACTGCTAGTGGAGACTGGAATACAACATTGGCCTGTTTTGTAGCCATCCTCATAGTAAGTAAAAATAATACAGTAAGCCAGTACCACTGTACTTTCAGCTTCTTTCCCTGTGGTGCTTCCTTTTGAGTGTAAACCTGAGGATAAGAATTATCTCAAGAGTTGTGACCTGCTGTGGCAATATTTTTTTGCTTGGGAGAAAAGACAGAAATGATTTAAATACCTATTCTTCTGCTTTGTCCTTTGACATACTATAAAACAAGGTTAGCAGCATGGATTATCAGTGTTGGTCCTAGACATTTGAACACTTGAGACTGAAGAGTGAATCCCAATACAGTTGGGATTACACTTGATTGGGAGGCTTACTCAAATGATAATGAGTGGATTTTTTAACAGGATCAGTTTGAATCTTTAGGGTGATATGACATTCTGTTTAGCTTCTAGTATTAAGATCTGAAAGGTGATGATAACCTAAATATTTCTTCACTATTTAAATAAGTGTTTCTAAACCTTAGCAACTCTAAAATGTGTGGACCTCTACTTCCCAAATTTCCCAGCACATTTAATGCACATTTAACACTGGTTTAAATGTTTATTTAAATATTTGGTACTCAACAGATATTAAAAATGCCCCAACAGAAGCAAGAATAGAAGAATGTATAGTTCAGGAATATAGCAATAGCACTTAGACTTATATACCGCTTCATAGTGCTTTTATAGCCCTCTCTAAGCAGTTTACAGAGTCAGCATATTAGCCCCAACAATCTGGGTCCTCATTTTACCTACCTTCCACCTTGGAAGGATGGAAGGCTGAGTCAACCTTGAGATTTGAACTGCAGCTAGCAGTTAACCACTGCGCCACCTCGGCTCTACAAATATATACTCATTTGTACTCTTAAGCAAAGCTAGAAAAATGTCAGCATCCATATTGTAACTCCAGTTAATAAGTTTACCTCTAGGCAGCTAAAGCATATTTAGGGGACTGAAGTAGAGTACAACATTAATGACACAGTGGGGCAAACCCTTATTTTATTTTTCTCACACCTAGTTAAGCAGTAAAAGGTAAGCTAATATGGTAGGGACCATCCTGGTCTCGGGGAACAAGATGTTCCATATATATATATATATATATATATATATATATGTGTGTATATATATATATATATATATATATATATATATACATACAGACAGAGTGAGAGAGAGAGAGAGAGAGAGAGAGAGAGAGAGAGAGAGAGCTACAATTAAGAAGGCCATTCTCCAACCCCTGTTTTCTTCATCTTCTGGGAAGGTGGAAACTTTCCAAGATTATTTTCTTGCTAATGCATACCGGGGGAGATTTAGTAAACAGTTTCAGGGTAACATGGACCCAGTCCAAAAGGTCCTGTAGCTAATAAACAGCACCTTGAATTGCAACCAGTGCAGCTGCTATAACGGGAGGAGGAATTAAACCCATTTTGTTTTGTTAAACCCATTTCTACAGATCAGCAATCCAGCAACTACAATTTGTGCCAGCTGTAGACTTTGGATCATCTTCATGGGGTAGCTGGCCACGTAGGCCAATTTGCAGGAATCCAGCAGAGTTAATAGCAAAGGCATGAATCACTATCTTCAGATGAAATAATTTCTCATTCATTTCTTGTTTCCGTGTCACAGGATTTTAATATTTTTTACATTTATCTGTACAAAAAATATTCCAGCTAGGTATAGTCCTGCTGATCATGTTCCGTTTCTTTCTCTTAGGGTCTGTGCTTAACTCTTCTATTGCTTGCAGTTTTTAAGAAGGCACTACCTGCTCTTCCCATCTCCATCACCTTTGGCCTGATCTTCTACTTCTCAACAGATTATCTCATGCAACCTTTCATGGACACCCTTGCAGCTCATCAGTTATATATATAAGAATAATGGGGATCCTGTTTAAGAGCTTCCATGGGCAGCAGGCCAATTTTCAGTGGATAAAACCTTGTGAATTTTACTCTTAATTCCATACCTTTTTCGCAGGAAACACTAAAAAACAACAACAACAGTTTTGCTAGTTTCCCCTGGAACTTCGCAGCTGGTTCTTCAAACTATTAATGCTGCAGGTATCAGAATCTATGCAGCCTGAACCTACTTGTACGCATTCAGAGCTGAGTTCACCCAGATCATTTGGAGCATAGAATTATTATTGATGACCTTCTTCATATTTTTCATATATTAATTTTTTACTTTGTGTAGAAGGTAGATTGATTGCATTACTTTAAAGTAAAATGAAGAATCCATCTTGAGAGAGTATTCGTATTGAGAAGTTTAAAGTCCACTTTATATAATCGCACTGTAGTAATAATAATACAGGGTATTTTTTTAATATTGAAAAAGAACTCTTTGAGAGAAATACAATTCAAGTACAGGAACTGTCTGAAAGGAGAGCAGAGTATAGGGAGTTGTGGTTTCTACAACTACACCACTAAAAGTGAGCTGTTCAAATTTCTTATACAGCTAACCATGGGCTATTGTGGAACTTTTGACATTCCTGGTTTCCACAGTAAAATCAGCAAGAAGCAAATTGCAAACAGCAGAACTGTTTTAGTGATCCTTTGCTTGTTCCACTGGGAGGCTTGTTGCTGACATAGATTACCGGTAGCTTACCTTCCAGGTACTCTAAATGAAGGTATCTGAATCTATTCATAGCCAGATTTCATGTAACTATGATTTGCTGAATAATTGGTTGGATTCATGTTATTAATTAAGTCACAAATCATGATTGATATTTATGGGTTCAACATGCTTAGCAACCTCATATTGCATGTTAGATCTGATTTTATTTTCTTTCAATATCCTTTCAATTAAAAATAAAATGAGAAGTAAAATGATGCAAAGCACCACTCTAGGTTTTTATAGTGATGGGACACAATCTTGCCATTTAGCCTTCTGTTAAATGACTGTGTGTATCCTCCATTGCAACCATTTTGGGAATGCCTGTGAACTGTTCTCAAAGTTCTAAATGCACCACAGCTCACAAAGATTAGTGCAGACCTTAAATTGGGTTCACATAATATACTATGCCAAAATTCAAAAAAATCATGTGTATTATGTGTGAAACTATGTCACACACTCAGTCCCATCTGCCCATTCTCTAATCACAATAGTCTATTTGGCATTGCTCATGTAAGAAAAATGACCCAAGGAAAAGAGAACTCGTGGTATAGTTATACTTCCATGGTTGATTAACCCCATAATAAGCGAGTTCTCTTTCCTTCTTTTCCTAGACTGGATAGTATTAGTGTGACCAAGAAGCCAGCCAATAGAGAGTTGAGACTTGATCCGTGGAGTAAATTGGGACTGTTTTATTCATTAATCATGAATCCTCTGGAGGCTTATCTTGTACTCCATCCAAGGATGACTTTTAATGCCTGTTAATAAAACTAGATTGGGTTGTGCTAACAGTAAGAATTCTGGAAGTATGGACAGTTTGCCTTGTGCTGCTTCCTGATTTTCAGAAAGTCTTACGCTTAAGGGTAAGAAACTTTTATGCATAAAGCATGATACGCAAAGGTTAGGGTTAGGGTTTCTTTTCTCCAAAATAGAACAAGTGCACACGTAAAGTCGGCTGAAGTATATACAGTGGTACATACAGTAGTACATGTAGATACTGTATATGCTATGTAACATCTTTTTAATTAAAAAAGATAATTTCCCTCCGGATCAATACTTTATTACCACCAAAAAATAAATAAATAAAGAGGGAGATGAAATATTAGCTTGTTATAGTTCTCAAAATTGAGTTCTTGCTGAAAATAGTATTGGCTGCAAAAGTAATATTTCCATTTCAACTCCTTTCATTTCTCCCACAAAATCTCTTAATATTTTGTTGCATCAGAACTATCGTTCTGCCATACTTTTTATTAGACCAACTTGGCACAGGAAGTTTTATTCCATTCCATTTTTCTATGCAGCCCCATATAAAATAGAGCCAGAGGAGCTTCAATGATATTGAAAGTTATAAAAAGAGATTTGACACATTAGAGTGCAGTTCATTTTCTGTGGTTTCTTATGTAGATAGATACGTTACATACTGTAGCTATTATGATGTGAACTGTAAGTGAGGATCGGTATACTGTCTCTGTTAACTTATTGTGTGCTTATTTTTTATTCATCGCAATGCATGTTCCTGTATTTCTACTCTAGAGATTCATTTCTGACAATTCAGTGGATTTAGCTATCTCTTTGCATAGACAAAGTTTAGGGGAAGACAAGCATTTTGCCCACCTACATCAGATTATATTTCTTACTTTAGTAGTAACACATGGAATTAATGCTGGGCAAACTGGAGCCTTAAAAGGAGATTCTTGACCAGCTAGACTTGGGTTCCTTGCTGCAGGGAGATGTAGATATTTTATTGTTTTAGATAAAATAACTGCATAATTGTTTGATCTGTTCAACCGGAAAAAAAATGCTAAAACTGTAAAGCTTAGAATAGTGAACTTTCTACTTTGGATCTTCTTAATAAAAACAACTTAGCTTTGGCTTTCCAATGAGTTGTGTTGGGAAGAGAAGGTCACTTTAGAAGTGTTTTTAGGAATATTATACTTTTTAAATTTAAAAGTGAATTATTTTGGAACTATTATAGCTCATAATTAAATTGAAAGGTCACATTGGGCTTATTATAAAAATTAGTCTAAATAAGAAATAGTTAATTCAAGCTTCTTTCTAGGGATATCTTATCATTTTAGGATTTGCTTATTGGTACTTTATGCTTGTTTTACTGGAAACCTGAGGGTTTTTTTTTCCTTTTCTTTGTGAAAAATGTCCTTGATTTAAGTGTGAAGAATAATGAATTGACCTTGAATATATATATTTCCTGAATATTTTACAGGTAATAAATTAGATTTGAGGCTAGTCCAAGGTAAAAAAAACCAGTAGTACACCCTATTATTTCATGTCTTAATTTATTTCACATGCTGAGAAGAATTCCATTATTATTAGTGACACTCACTAGGGCTAACGGGAACTGTACCCAGGCACATCTCTAGGGCACTAGTTGGTAAATGTGAAATGTGCTCCTTGAGCCATATCTGATTTGCTATACATTTGGCGTATAATAATTAGCATATCCCATATTTAATTCTATAAACCTTTATCAGCTTAACCGGAAGTATATGGTAAGGAAGAATTCATATCTAGCTAAATACAGATAGCCCTTGACTTATGACCACAATTGAACCCAAAATTATTTGTTAAGTGAGACATTTATTAAGTTAGTTTTGCCCCATTTTACAACCTTTCTTGACACAATTCTTAAGTGAATCATTGCAGTGACACTAACTGTCAAAAATGTGAATCAGTTGCCAACGGTCTGAATTTTGATAACATGACCATGGGGATGCTGCAACAGTCATGTGAAAAATGGTGATAAGTCACTTTTTTTCAATGTTGTAACTGAACGGTCACTAAATGAACTGTTGTAAGTTGAGGACTACCAGTACTTCCATCCAGGGCCAGCATAGAGAATTTAGATCTTTAAGATGTTGAAATAATTCCAGTAGCCTAAACCAGAAGGATATTCCTTGTATAGCAATATTTGATTGTAGAAGGGATGTTTCAAGTCTAGTTCCAACAGGTCACATTCTCTTTGTTTAAGTGTCATATGCAGTCCCAAATAACAAATCAATAAAAAGAAAATTGCACCTTAAAATCCCTGCAAGTTCTTATTGCCAATGCAAACAGAATTAAGATGTGTCAGTTTTTGGGATGTTTTTGCAAGTCTTGTTCCTTCTTCATAAAGCTGCACCAGTTTTTATATATATATATATATATGTATATATATAAAATATGTGACCGAAAGTCCAGTATATATATCAAATATAATATGAATACATAGATACATCATGCCCAGTTCCTGATACATTCATTAAGCAATGCTTTTAAAAATGTTTTAGTAAGACTTTTTTAACCATTTTGAAATCTTTATTTGAAAAATCCATTAAATACTGTACATGTCTCATTTGTTTCCTTTAGAATGACTTTAGTGTAGGACAGAATTTGAATGCATCCACTGCAGCTTTTGGATTAAAAATAAGTGTGGGTTTAGTCAATGCCTAGTTGAGAAATAACTAAGAAAGTCTCTCTCTCTCTCTCCCTATATGTGCTTAATAACAATGTTTTATAATATTTTAATTTTGCATAAATTAATAAGTAAAGTCTGGATAACAGAAACAACCAAAAATCTGTTTCAATGAATTTCTAAGATGTTGGGTTCTCATGATGGACATAGTATCCGTGTAGGGACAGTGCAAATATACAGTATATGTACAGGAAATTATTCTTAAAATATGATTATTGAAAATATAAATACAATAAAGTGATGGTATAACTACCAAGGTCTATTGATTTGTATACTGTAGTTATTCTGGTGGGAATAGCTAACAGGCGTGCAAATTGGATTTATTTAAGGTGATTTAGATCTTGTGCCACTCTACCAGAAAGGTGATGAAGCAAGACAAAATTAGTTTCCCTTTTCCACTACAATTCATTTTCATTATTTACTTGAGATACTCTTTTTTTTAGTAACTAGAAAGAAGTAGCAAGTTTTATTTAAACATCTATTTTGATGTAGAAAAAAAATCAATAGATAACTTTAAATGTTCATGAAAAAAATGTTTCATTAACTTGAAGAAATAAAATTAAAATTCCAAAATCATTCCACTTTTTCAAGATGCTAACATTTTCCTCTGCATTGGATTTTATATGTTATTTCCACAACCAAAGTTCAGGAAACTAAATAGCATTGTTCGTATAACATGCTAATTTTAACAATGGAAGCTAAATCAATTTCTGTACTTAGTGTTAACTTCCAAAATTGAATATTGTCTAAAAGAAACTATACTAAATTACTACACTAAATGCACATTACTAAATTAAAGTATAATAAGTTAGCCATTCCCTAGCCATCTGTTCTCAGCATATGATAATATAAAATATTTCACGTAATACAGTGGCCCCCAAACTTTTGGGTACCAGGGCTTGGTTCCATGGAGAAAGGTTTTTCTGTGGGTGTGGTTTCTCATGCTGCCTGCATCCTATGGATGGCGCTTTGCTTCTTTCCATGGCCCGGTTTCTGGCATGCCCCGCCCCGGTGCCAGTCCACAAAGTGGATATTGGGGACCCCAGATGTAATGGATACCTCCACTTTAGGGCAGAGTGGCTAATTTCCTATTTTTTTAGAAATGCCTTTCATTAGAAAAATCAACGAAATGAAGTGTTATGAAATGTGCATTTTGTCTGTTGTTGAGGGCTAGAGAATGCTAATTTAGTACAGTTTTCTTTTAACAAATACATGTTTTTTTAAATTTATTTAAAACCTTTATATGGCCACTCATAACCAACTATTTCTCCCTGCTCTTTAGAAAGTTCCATCTACCACTAGGGAGCAGTGTGGCAATAGACTAACTTTTCTCTTTTAAGAAGATTCCAACTCTGTCTTCAGAGTTGTATGAGATCTCTAAAACCTTTTTTAGTTAAGTTGCTATTGTCTTCACATCGGTAGCAAAATAAAGCATAGGAGTGAACGAAGATAACAGTTCAAACAGAATGATGGGGAAAAGTACTATTCATGATCTGTTCAGGAAGCATTTTTAAGATAGACTGCTGAAAAAACATTCCAGCCCTGCGCATATGCTAACAAATGAAGCAGAACAGACACAGCATTGTAAGAGGAAAGCACAACAAATAACAGCTCCTCTCATTATGTAAAAAGTGCAAGTTTTCACCATTGATCAAGCCCTGCCTAAACAAGAAGCCAATTGCTCTTCCAGACCGTGTTTAGAGGATATGGTGTCCTTGAGCTCTGTTGGACTGTAACCCCCATTATCCTCAGATTGGGATGATTGTATTAAACCTGTAAAAAATAATAATGTCCTTCCCAAACACAAAGTGGCTTGAATATAGGCAGTTTCAAGTTACAGTCGGCTCTTAAGCAGTGAAACATGTCAAGCCCAAGAGGAGGGTGTGAAAAGAGCACCATGTGCTCCTGCAGTGGAAGCCTGCAGTTCCTTTTATAGAGCGTCCATGTTATTTTGTTTATGACATTTCTGTTCCGTGCTCGGAACCTAATGCACAAAGCCGTGCTCAGCCGCTGACCTGAACTCATAAATGATCTCACTGGTTAATTATGGGTTCAGTTTCAGTGAACAAAGACTTGCAGCAAAGTTCTTGCCTATGTTTAAAAAGGTGACAAGCAGGATAAAGGTGAGTGGGTGACATACCATGACCGAAGACTGACACACTTACTGAAAAGGGATAGTGCTTTATCAGCTGATACTGGCAGAAAGAAGGACTTTGGGTTAAAATAAGAAAAGACAATCTGGTGCCTTCTGGTTGTTTTGGGAAGATTGACTTATGGAGTTTATATGGTCATTAATCCAATGTATCTCTGGTACCATGTTGCCTATCCCTGCATTAACAGATCAACAATAACGTTAGGAAAGTAACTATTGTGATGGGGAGAATAGTATTAATATCACCCCTAGCAAATGGCTTGCTTATTTACTTTATATGTCGGCTGGTGGCGCCCAGGGGGAGAGCTTTCTCTGTGGGAGCGCCGACCCTGTGGAACGATCTGCCCATGGAACTTCGGACCGCCCCAG
>JANHFM010002053.1:52385-62496 GCA_032468115.1 Grayia smithii
TTTCTTTCCCCAGACAGACAGCGGGCCATCAAGGATCTAGTGCGGCAGGTTCAGGCTCAGCGCAGGTGTTCCCTAGCGATGCTTTCTACCTTGTTGGGGAAGATGGTCTTGGCCATCCACATTACTCCTTGGGCTCGCCTTCACCTCAGAGACTTGCAATGGCTTCTTTTGCCGTTTCAGTGGTCAGGCTGTATTCCATCTCCCATCAGGATTCTGGTGCTATTGTCCGTTCTGCGATCTCTGACCTGGTGGAGGTCATCGGCGATAGAGGAGGGCGTCACCTTCGAGGAGCCGAACAGGTTGGTCCTGACGAGTGATGTGAGCCTGACCGGATGTGGCGCTCACCTGCTCACCCATGTTGCCCAGGGCGTATGGTCTCCGTCAGAATCCAGACGTCCCATCAATTGGTTGGAGCTCCGAGCAGTTTACCTGGCCCTTCGCAGTTTCCGTCACTTCGTGGTAGGCCAACACCTGCTAGTCATGACGGACATCACCACCGTGAAGGCCCACATCAACCGCCTCGACGGCACCCGGTCCAAGTCACTCATGGTGGAGGCTCTTCGACTAGGCTGCTGGGCAGAGAGACATCTCGCCTCCATGGTGTCGGATCACATCTCAGGTGTTGCCAATGTGAGGGCGGACTGGTTAAGTCAACAGACGTTAGACCAGAGTGAGTGGCAGCTGCACCCCTCAGCTTTCCTAGATTTACAGTCTCACATGGGTGATGGTCATGGACCTGTTCGCTACCTCGGAGAATATACAGCTGCTGAGGTTTCTGTCTCGCTACCCGACGCATGGGGTGGAAGGAGTTGATGCCCTACGCTCTCCCTGGCCTCCCGGGCTGCTATACGCCCACTGGCACCGATTCCCAGGGTGATCCGGCGGCTGTTGAGAGAGGGTGCGGAGCTGGTGCTTGTGGCGCCCTACTGGCCGCAGAGATCAGGGTTTGCGGACCTCCTACACCTGTCCGTGGCCCCGCCTTGGGAGATTCCGCTGCGCCCAGGCCTATTCAGCCAGGCGGGGATGGAGCATCCGGATCCACAGTGGCTTCATCTGACCTCTTGGCAGTTGAGCGGTGTGCTCTGACCGCTCGTCATCACTCCCTGGAGGTGGTTAACGTCATGCTGGCTGCTCGTCGCCTGGCCACGCAACGCATCTATGAGGCCACGTGGAGGTCCTTCTGCTCTTGGTGTGTTCCGAGGAATATTGTGCCCCTGCGTGCCTCGGTGTCGCAGGTCATCTAATTTCTGCAGGACGGACTGACCAAGGGGCTATCTCCCAATACCCTCTGGTGTCAGGTGGCGGCTCTCACCTCCGTCTTATCTGTGAGGCGGAAGGACTCCTTGTCCCAGGATCTTGATGTGTGATTATTCCTCAGGGGTGCCACGAACCTTTCTCCGGCGGTCATTCACAGGTACCCGACCTGGGACCTTCATGTTGTGTTGACGTCCCTTACGGGGCCTCCCTACGAGCCCTTGCGTGAGGCTAGTTTATGACTCTTGACATGTAAAGTGGTGTTTTTCATGGCTGTCACTTCGGCCGGCATATCTCAGAATTGGCAGCTCTCTCAGTGCGCCCGGACTTGTGCATATTTCACCCGGACAGGGTGGTTCTCCGCTTGGACCCCACGTTCATTCCAAAGGTGAACTCGGCCTTTCATCGGCAGCAGGAACTTCTTCTACCTTCCTTCTGTCCGGATCCAGTCCACCCGTTGGAGCGTAAATGGCACATGTTGGATGTCCGGCGGGCTCTACGTCTCTACGTGAAGAGGACCGCTGCTGTCAGGTGTACTGAGGCCTTGTTTGTCTCCTTCACCCCTACTTCCATGGGTCATCCGGTCACTTCTTAGACGATTTGACACTGGTTGCGACATACTATCGCGAAGACCTATGACTTGCGGGCTCTCTCTCGACCTTCTGGGATTACGGCGCATTCCACATGGAGTGCTGCGACGTCTTTGGCCTGGGCTACCCAAGCTTCTTGGCTGGACATTTGTCGGGCGGTGACATGGACTTCTCCGCCTTTATTTGTGAGGCACTACAAGCTGGACTGTTATGCGGCTGCGGAGGCGGCTTTTGGTAGACGTGTCCTTCAGTGTGTAGTGTCAGTGGATTTGAGTGGGGGCCAGACCACGCCTACCCGAATTGGGGACATGTAACTTTGGTGTGTCTCAATCCTGGCTGATGTCTCAAATACTATGGAGAAGGGGCGTTGGTTCTTACCTGATACGCTCCTTCTCACAGGTTGGAGACATCAGCCACGTCCCATCCCTGAATGATGTCGGTCTGGTTCTCGTCCTTGTACATAGTCTTTGTTTTTCTTCCTTTCCCTTCTTCTGAGCCAACACGTCTGAGCCATTTCACTTCCTTTGCAAAAAAGCGGAGACCTAGGGGGTGGAGCCAACACTAAGGCAAGAATTCCAGACTTTTGTCCTGACCCCAAACACCAGTTAGAAGCTCAATGGCACACCTTGGACGTTAGGAGGGCCCTCTGCAGGTATATTAAGCGAACATCACTCTTTAGGAGATCTGAGGCTCTGTTTGTTTCCTTCCTCCCATCTTCTATGGGCAGAAAGGTTTCCTCTGCCACCATTGGGTGTTGGCTGAAGGCGTGCATTTCTATGGCTTACTCCCTTAAGGCTAAGCCTCTGCCGGGGAAGCTGTATGCCCACTCAACGAGAAGTGCAGCTACCACCGCTGCTTGGGCTACATAGGCCTCTGTTGGTGAGATTTGCAGGGTGGCCACTTGGTCCTCCTTAACATCTTTCATACGTTACTATAAGATAGATAGTTTTGCCTCGGCTGAGGTGTCCTTCGGATGATGAATGCTGCAGAGAGTAGTCTCCTCCCGGCTCCTGGGATCAGTCAGCCTCCCTCCCTTAGCCTACTTGCTTGGGTATATCCCATGTGTGGATTCTCCAGGCAGTGCGCTGGAG
Organism: Grayia smithii; assembly: GCA_032468115.1. Lineage (NCBI taxonomy): Eukaryota > Metazoa > Chordata > Lepidosauria > Squamata > Grayiidae > Grayia > Grayia smithii. Next base: position 55,321 of record JANHFM010002053.1, read on the forward strand.
AACGGATGTTGTCTTACCTGAACATCCCTTCTAAGCACGCTCCTGGAGAATCCAACCCGCCCGGTTAGGCTTCCTGGGTTGGGCCTGGGGCCGGGGGGGGGGTTGGTTTCCTTTCAGTGGATCGTTGTGCTATTGGGAGGACTGCAACTTCAATGCTACTTCATTCTTGGACGACGCCTTCGTGAACAAACTGAAACTCAGTCAAGCAGAGGAGGCATGGTCAACAGGGAAAAAAATCATCACTTAGTCTCTGGCTTTGGACTAGTAATTAACCCATGCGTGGATTCTCCAGGAGCGCGCTTAGAAGGGATGTTCAGGTAAGACAACGTCCGTTTATGACCTTTCCTATTTATAGCCAGAGTTGGCATCTATCTTTATTTTCATTTCTCCCAGATGAGATTTACTTCTATATACTTTTTGAACATTTCTGTTTGTATAACAGAGTGATAAAGAACTTGGCTTTTATTAGGCAAGTTACCACAGGCTTCTGTATGTACTATATACTATCCCATGAAATAGAAAAGAGTAAACATTTCCTTGAGTCAGTAGTTGAAATGATTGCATGAGTGTCATGTTTGTCTATCACTTGTGCCTGTAGTATATACTTTCTGTTTGTTGAATATAATTGGTCCTGTAAAACATTGTAGATGTTTGATATAGAATCAGAAATGATTTCGTTCTGTGGCCATTGGATTCTTTTAGCACTTTAAAAAAGCTATTGTGTTTGGCACAATTTTTGTGTGACATACATGCATGTCCAAGAAGGTGACCTATTCGGAACCAGACCCCGTGAGTGGCAGGTTTACATGCATGCATGCACGCACAGCTTGAGCGGTGGACTGTGTGCACCACTTGCACAAATTGAGCTGCACTCGAACAGGTGTGCACATTCCCTTCTTCCCCCCCCCCCCGGGCTGCCAAGCCATAAAGGTTGGGGACCACTGCTTTAAGACACTGGATGGTATTAACAACTTTCCTCAGAAGACTGTCCATATTAATATAAAGATAACATTAATCCTTTTGTGCTTTGACATGCTGTTTCTGAAATCAATGAAACACTCTTCATATGGAAGCATTTTTACTAATTCTTATAGTCATATTCCTGCCATATGAGATGATAGTGGGAAGATTTTATGGCTTCTGCAATTTTGTATTGGAAGCTGGTTTGTGAGATAGAATAGGAAATGGATCTGCCATGGTTTTGTTCATTGAACAAATGCATTTATAGCTTTGCATTTGAAGCTATAAGCCAATGTGTTTCTCAAGTTCTACAGCCACACTTCTGCAGTGTTCTATTGCTGTCATAGTTCAAATGGAGAAAATCAGTGGTTGTGTTAAGATCTAGTTTCTGTATTTACAACAGTTAACTGAAAGGGTTGGGAGCTATTGCTTCTCCATTGCAATGGGAACAGCATCCAGGAATGGGTTGTCCTCGTCTGTCAGCCAATTAGACTGAGTTTGTCAAAGCTGCAAGGATACACCCTCTGCTAACGGTCCCAGACAGATGTGGTTCTTTTAGCTAACCTATTCTTGGATCACTTTCCCATTGCAATTACCATCTTGAATTAAATGGGCCAAGAATGTGCTAGAATGGGAAGATCAGAAGGTGATGCTGAATTGGTCAGGCAAAGTTATTGGCTTGAACAAGTGCATGCTTTACTGAGAATGGAAATGTGGGACAAAGTGGCCTTATATGTTAGATCAGGGGTCCTCAACCCCCAGTCTGTGGACCAGCACTGGTTTGTAGCATGCCAGAAACCGGTCCACGCAAACAAGCGAAGCCCCATCCACAGGGCCACTGGGTTAGAGCCATCATGGCAACGAAACTTAGTTAAACTTGGAGCTAAAATTTGGTTATGTCTTAACAAATGTTCTTTATGTTGTGAAGATCTACTTCCAACATTGCCTTTTAAGAGAACCAGTGGATGTTTTAAAATGCTTTCTTCCTTAGAATTTAAGTAGACTCCTTTAGGTGTTATAACAAACAGTATGATTTTATGGTATGAGGAAGAATCTTAAGGAATTTTAAGTTTACACAGATTCCTTTTCCTGACTTTAGACAAAACATATGCTGCTGTTTTGGCTGAATCAATACAAATTGTGGAGGGGAAATAGCCACACAAACAGTTTGGAATTATTATTTGACCAGATTTTTTAGAACAGAATAAAACTTTAGTTTACCTGATTCAGAAATGTAGAAAATTGTGATATGTTGGTAATATGCTTCAGATGAGAACTAGTTTAGCCCTGAAGTTACTTAGTCTGGAACTAAATATTTGCAAGCAAACATCCAAGCTCATAAAGAACTAAGGACTTCATAATTCCTTTTCATCCATTTTCAAAAGGTAGACTTTTGAAAGGTAGAATTCTTTGTAATTTTGTAATTACTTTCTTTGCAATGCTCCTTTTCTCTGTGTACACATTGAATAGACATATTGCACAAGGAAAGAGAAGAAGAGAATGGTCACCAGCAAGGTGGATGGACTGTTACAATGGGAATGTGAGTGCACAGTTGGAAGACTTGAAAGAATAGCTTAGGGACAGATCATCATGGAGAAAACCTATCTATGTGGTCACTCAGAGTTGAAAACAACTTGATAGCACATAATTCATAATCAATAATTATCACAGATTGCACAATGTGTGATAATTGTATTTTGAAACAATCATTCTTTTATGTGCATTCTCATCTATAACATCTTTTCTTTTTTATTTTACTAAGCATCTTTCCATTGTAATTCCTCATGCCTCTGAAACATAATTCTTACTTTATCCAAGCAGTTTTCATATTCCCTTGCACCCATTTTCCACTCATTCTATTTGGTGGTAATCTTCTTAAATGTTTTCATAGAGTTCTGTTTCTACACTCATTCTGTTTTTAGTCTGGTTTTAAAAATTTCTCTCCCCCCTCCCCCAATCAGTTTTTCTCTCAAGATTCACTCTTTTTGTTGGAAAAGGAGGTCTGTGTTACATTGAGAATCCTTCATCATCCTTTTATTGTCTGAAAGACTGATTGTTTCAGTCTTTCATCAAAACATCCAAATCAGTCAGATTGATTCCTTTCTTTGTACACATTAATAGACTTAAAATTTAAACCATACAATCATAACAATTAGATCTGTCTCTAAGCATCCTCTTTTTCTTTCATTCTTGGGTCTCCATATAATTTGAGAGTTGCGGGTATATGGCCATGTGGTGATGTCTTGCCATAAGGAACTTGAGGGATTAAGATGAGGTCATCTGTGCTTTTTTAGGATTACCTCAGGTAATAAGTAAGGAGTATCCCAGGAGACGTGTGCAGTCTTGTGGCCATCTGTGTTCCAGGAACGACTCTTGGACCTTTTGGCAAATACCATGTTTTTAAATTTTCTGGTAACTGAATTCTAGTTGGTTTTCTTTGGAGTACTGGGCTAATGCTCTCAATCCTCTTTTAAGGGCAATAAGTGTTGTTAATTTTAATGTTTTAACTTTTAATACCTAATGGTATAAATCTTTTAATCGTTTTGTACAACTGTCCATAACATTGTAAGCTTCTCAGAGTTTCTTGATAGTGAGATAGGCAGCATACATATTTAATAGAAATAATAAATAAATACAGGTAGCACTCAACTTGCAACTCTTCGTTTAACAATGGTTTGAATTAATGGCTTCTAAACAAGTCAGTTACAATTTAAATTAGAAGTTATGACTGTTGCCCTGTCCCTTTGGTCACATGATCATAATTTGGATGCATCGCTTGCATTTACAACCAGTTGCAGTGTCCCGCAACCCAGTGATTGCAGTTTGTGACATATTTTAAAGGCTAGAAGATTCAGAATATTTCAGAAGTGTACTGGGAGAATATTGTATATATTTACCTCCCTGAAAAGTACTCTACTAAAATTATTCTGTGTGTGTGTGATGTCTGTGTATGTTTGTTTTTGAGTCAATTTTTTGACTCCTGATAACTGCCTGGACAAATCCCTGCAGTTCTCCTGTAAGATGGTGGCATCGGCCAGACATTGGTTGCTACAGTTGGATCTGCCTAGTGACTGAGACAGAGTTTTTCAGTCACGCCCCTTGCTCGTTCCTCTCAGGCCCAGTTTCGTCTCAGTTGGCCTGAGTCTGGCAGATCTGGCTGTTTGCAGTCCATTTCTGTACGATTCCAAATCTTATTGTGAGTTTTTTGGTTTTTTTCCTTTTTTGGATTTTTTGGCCGCCCTGGTCTACTGCCTGGACAAATCCCTGCAGTATTCTTGGCAAGGTTTTTAAAATGTGGTTTGCCATTATCTTCTTCCTGAGAAGGAGTGACTGGCACAAGGTCACTCAGTTACTTTTATCTTTAAGGCAGGATTAGAATTCACGGTCTCCCAGTTTATAGCTTGATGCATAGATCTGTACAGATTAACAGAGTTGGAAGGGACCTAGTGGGCCACCTAGTCCAACCCCCCTGCTCAAGCAGGAGACCCTACATCATTTCTGACAAATGGCAGTCTAATCTTCTCTTGAAAGCTTCCAATGATGAAGCTCCCACAACTTCCGAAGGCAAGCTGTTCCATTGGTTGATAGTTCTCACTGTCAGAAAATTTCTCCTTCCTTCTAGGTTGAATCTCCTTGATCAGCTTCCATCCATTATCCCTTGTCTGGCCTTCAGGTGATTTGGAAAATATCTTGACCCCCTCCTCTCTGTGGCATCCCCTCAAATTCTGGGACACTGACTATCATGTCTCTCCTGGTCCTTCTCTTCACTAGACTAGCCATATTGTGTACTTGCAACAGTTCATTGTATGTTTTAGCCTCAACAACTATACTAAACTGGCTCCCATGAAAAGGACATGGCTAGGATTTATATTGAAGCTGAGAAAATGAAGAACGAAGAAGAAGCAATTCATCTAATGTCCAACATGGAGGTTTTCATTATGAAACTCCAAGGAAAAACAACAGCCTGATAATTTTACTAAGGCATTGTCTGGCAACTGAGCATGCTCAGCTGGAATCTTCAGTATATACCTGCACAAATGCAGTTGAAATATGTAATGTAAATTTAAATAAAATGTGTGCCACCCAGAGTCTTTGTAGAATTGGGTGGCCTTATAAATACAAATAAATATTTCCTATAGTAAATGCTTAGAACTTAGTCTTGAGTATAATTTTGTGTAAATGTTGCTTAGTAAACATGACATGATTGTATATCTCCAGTAGTTATAATAGTCAACACTGAAAAACAAGGAAAATTAATGTTTCAGATTTCAGTGATGGGTCCTAGAAAGAGTTTCAGAGTTGATACATATTAATACGCATGAAGATGTAACTGTATGCCAGAGGCATTTTAACTTACTTCCTCTTCCTCCTTTTTTATTTCTTTGTTCACTTAAGGCTTAGCTGTTGGTCTTGGCATTGGAGCATTGGCAGAGGTTGCAAAGAAGAGTCTCAGATCTGAAGAGCGCAATGGTGAGTTTTTCTTTGTTTGCTATTAATAAGAGCTCCCAGTTTCTGAAAGTTCCTTGTTTCTTACCATGGCATGTTATGCAAGCACAGAGTATAACAACTCTTCGAAATAGTAGTATTAATGGATAAACATGTCAGCATATTTTTGCTTTTAGCTTCTTTTTTTCTCCAGAATTTTTTTTTCTGCATATCTTACTTACTTTGACTTAACATTTTAAGAATAATGGTGGTGATGAGGCTGTTCGTTGAAGGAAGACAAAGACTGCCTCTTGTCCCTTAAGAAGGATTGGGGAAAAATTGACCTATGAACTGAGAATGAGGCATGGAAAAGAATCATCTGTGTCTTGGACTTGGTCAATGCAGATGTCTAACCTGTTTGCTTAACAAAACATTCATGTTGGATTGCTTTGTTTTAATGTGATCTTTAAACATTATTTCGAAAATTGACCTATTTTTTCCTCTTAGATTTGTGTTTATGTTGATGCCTGATGTTCTCTGTGTATACAAATACACATGTACACAGATTAAAAATATAGCTGTTCTTTTTAAAAGCTCTACTGTTTGTCTATGAACTGTCAGGTGCTGAAGTAAAGGTTACATTTAAAAGGAATCTAAAATAAAGAAACAGGATTATTTTACAAAAATATGTGGCAAGAGGATATTGTTTTACTCATATTGCTATCTTACAACTGAACTTGCCCAGTCAGATTTCATTAAGGTAAGAGGATGTGAAGCAAGTTAAACTTTATTCTGTCCAAGGCACTCATGCTTTACAGGATAAGATACCTTTACTTGTGCGAGAAGAAGAATATCATGCAGACATTTTGTTGCCACATTTTGGGCTGCTTACACATATTTTGGCACTCTCAATTACTTCCACAAAGAATACTTTAACATTGTCAGTGGCCTAGTGTCATTATGCCAAACATTGACAACAAATTCAATATTGGTGTCTTAATCTATTAAATGATGAGCATCTTTGCAACAGCTTCTTGAAGAATGTCTATAGGGGCATAACATAAATAACATAACATAAATAACTTGTAATTATACCTCAGCTTGAAACCTAACTGTAAATTTCAACAAGAGTATGTTTTCTGCTGTTATCTGGCCATTTAGCTTTGTAGGGAAAAGAAACATTTTCATAGCACTACTGACTACTAAGCCAGTCTTATGTGACCTTGACAAGACCTTGGTGTTTAATATTTACAGACTAACCTTTACAGGTAGTCCTCGACTTACGATCACAATTGAGCCCAAAATTCTGTTGTAAGTGAGACTTAAGTGAATTTTGTCCCATTTTACGACCTTTTGTGCCTCAGTTTTTAAGTGAATCACTGCAGTTGATAAGTGAGTAGCCCGGTTGTTAAGTGAGTGGCTTCCCCATTGACTTTGCTTGTCATAAGGTTGCAAAAGGTGATCACATGACCTTAGGACACAGCAATGGTCATAAATATGAACCAGTTGCCAAGCATCTGAATTTTGATCACATGATCATGGGGATCCTGGAAAGGTCGTAACTGAAAAACAGTCATGAGTCACTTTTTTTTAGTGCCATTGTAACTTTGAATGATCTCTAAATGAACTGTTTTAAGTCAAGGACTACCTGTATAGTCATTTTGCTAGATATGATAAGGTACTACTCTGTTTCCCCTAAAATAAAACCTCCCCTTGATAATAAGCCCAATCGGGCTTTTGAGCGCATGGCAATAAGGCCAAGTGCTTATTTCAGGGTTCAAAAAAATATAA
>JANHFM010002053.1:70551-94523 GCA_032468115.1 Grayia smithii
AGCCAGCAGAGCTGGCTGGGGAATTCTGGGAGTTGAAGTCCACACATCTTCCAGCAGCCAAGGTTGAGAAACACTGCATTACATTTTATCCCTGTAATTCTCCATTGCTTGTATTAGATGTCTATTACCAAGATCCTGTAAATAAAGAATTTATTTGACACAGCTTGGTAGGTAGGTAGATATATCCACATAAGCTTTTACTAGAATTACTAGCTTTTGCCCCACAGACGTGAAGTGTTCGCTATGAAAGTTTATGTTAAGAATTCACAATCCTTCACAGTCCTCGCCCACATACCACATTTTTTTTTTATGTAGAGGATTGTCTTAGGTTGCTAATGGAATTATTTGTTAACCTTTAAGACATCCTAACATGTTGATATAATAGACTAACATGATTCCCTTTCTGGAAATTGGGCTAGAAAATATTTCGCGTATGTGACAAATATACCTAAATTATGCCATTTCAATCCAGCAGTTCATCAGGTTCATGTGGACAAATATGGAACTGAGTATGTTGTAAAAGAAAATGGAATTTAGGTATAAATTGTGCTGTGCACACCCAGAGCATGCAAAAGTGGTTTTTTTTAATATTAATGTTACCAGAATTGTGATGCCAGGAGAAACAGCTGGTAGCCCAGCCCTTCCTGTTTAAAATTAAACAATTTTTCTATTACTAACAAAGCATTGCAAATGTTGCTGGATGGTTTCAAAGTGGTAAGCAAAACCTAAGTGAAAGCAATAGTTACAGAATCTATGGATGTACAGTTTGCATTCTTTCTCTAAATTCTGCCACTCTTTTGCGGAGTTTTGTGTTTTTCTTGCTCTGAAAAGAATCAGGCAATTGGGCTGCCCACATCAGACCTTTAGCTCAGTCTACTGTCAGTAATAATATTTGTTAATTTTTAAGTCAATGTTAGGATAAATATTGTTTTAATGTTTTATCTTCTTGCCTTTATGGATTGTAGGCTGCCTAGAATCACCTCTGGGTGAGATGGGCAGCATATACATTTAATTAGCTGCCCTGAGTCTCCGGAGAAGGGCGGGGTATAAATAATAATCAGTCAATCAATCAATAAATGGGTTGCTGCAGCCTGATTATAGTCGTTTCATGCCCTAAAACTAACTTCTAACTCTTTTTTATGATTAATGTGGTTAATAACAACTCACTGGGGAAAAGGAACCAGCTGAGTTTTATGGATTATCCATACTTATAAAGGGATGGATATCAAGAAGAGAGCTCATTTTTCCTGTTTACTTTAGCTGGGTGCATCATTGTTTGGAGGTAGTTGCAAAAAAAAAAAGTATTTCTAGGACATGTGTGATACATAGGAAAACTATGAAATGGATTGAACAGTATGCTACATAATACAGGACAAATTTACCCAATGTAGTGTCCTCCAGATATGTTTAACAAGAATTGCCACCAACTCCCAGCCAGAATAACTCAATATTTAATTCAGCATATCTGAAAGCCACCAAGTTGGGGAGGGCTGTGGTAGGGAATGCATAATGCTTTGTGGTAGCTCTGCTTCATTCTCTTAATCTATTCTCCTTCATTGCTTACTCTGTTTGCGTGACCTTACTTTCAACTGATTTCCTGATTTACCAACCCTAGCAGGTGAGTTCCCAGCTATATTTGCTCTCTGTTCTGTCTCCTGTCTTTTAAAATGGTTTCCTCACAACCTTCCACCACCTCTTAAAAAATATAATCGCCACATGATGTAGGTATGTTTTGGGTGCTTCTGCTAGATGGAAAGTACAGATTATTATTACATTATGCCACTTTGGAATGATTCCTCTAGGTGTCCATGAAGGCTTGGTAGACCTGTTGGTACATTGCAAGCAAGACAGATATGTCCACAAAGAGACATTAAGATTACGTTCTGCTTTTTGGATGGAGTGAAAGACAGAATTGAGATGATTGATATATTGACAATTAAGAAGCAGATGTTATCATGAGAATAATCTGCTTAATCGAGCTGTTTTAATACGATTCAGTGGGAACAGCTCTGGAATTAATGATTTCAGCACTGAGAATTTCAAACTTGTTTCTTAAGAGCAGATGACACAGTAATATTGTGGGATAGTCCCCATTCTGTATGCTCCTAAAAATAGCATACATGAAATCTAGCACCCCAAATTTTGCTTTAACACGCAGTTCTTTGGCCTGCATGTCCACTATCTGATTTGTGGTTTTCTTCATTGAAGTGCCAAAATGCTTGAATTTTAGTTGTGCACATTGAGTCCACTTTTGGAATGTGGGTAGTTAAGGGTGGGAATGGGTGACTGCCCACTCTTATTTTCATCCTTAATACTTCCCACCATTTGTTTTTTTTAAAAAGACCACAACCCTTCTGAGGTATATCATAACATCATCACATTGCATTGCCTTCTGTGTTCCCCCAGAAGGTCATGAGTCTGAATTGCAGTCTCTGTTCCAAGAAACTTTACCTGATCCTTCTTTAGCAAAATGTTTGTGAACCTTTTGAGCTGTAAGTATGAATGTAAAGATTTGGTATAATAGATGCTGACCTAGAAAAAAGGAGACTGTAAATCTTTAAGACTTTAAGTATGAAAGCAAACTGGGTGAATTTGGACCTGTTACTCAGCCCAAGCCACCTCACAGACACACACAGAAAGACACACAGACTGCTTGATGAAAATGCCTAGGGATAGTTTAGAAGTAAGGATCCTGTCACTATGACTAGCAGAATGAGTATAAATTGTGCAAAATATATACTTTTATATACACTGTATTGGTCATCCTTCTTAATAACAAAATGGCTTCCTAACTGTTGCTCAGCATTTTGATTTAACACATAGAATGATGTGCATGATCTTCTGTGGTATTATTTGTCCTGAGGATAAGAAAACCATAATGTACATTATACATTATGTTCCTATCATACAATGAAGAAGTTAAAATGCTTGGCTGTGTCTTGAGACCAATAATAGAGATTGGAAATAAAGCCTTTTATAATTGTGGGCTGCACCATGTTTTTGTCACTGTATGACTGACCCTTGTTTGGTTTTTTGTTTCCATTCTTCTCGATAGATGACGCTTTTATCAACCCACAACTGCAAAAGATTTTTGAACGTGTTCGGCAGAGTGCAGACTTCATGCCTTTAAAGCAAATGATAGTAAGTCATTGGTTTAGGAACATGAGAGGTGAGAACTTGGAAACGGAAATAGAAATCAGGCCTTATCATTTATACAATGTCTCCTTATTCAGACTCTGGTATTCTTAGGCAAATACATAGGGCCTATTCTTGCTATATTGTAGCCATAAAAGCTCAGCCTGCTATATATATATATATATATTTAAGATTAGCTCTCTACTTTGTAAGGAACTGTTTGGGGGGCATATTGTGCAAGTAAATTGCCATTGGCTTTGAAACACATTGATGCTTGTTTAAAATAGTCCATATCTTATAATATAGTATATAAGAAAGCCTAATTTATATTTAGATAATTTTGTTTTGTTTTTATTTTGCTTCTAGAAAACGTTGAACAATGATCTTGGCCCTAACTGGCGTGATAAATTGGAGTCTTTTGAAGAGCGACCTTTTGCTGCAGCTTCTATTGGACAGGTTCACTTAGCTCGTTTGAAGAACGGCAAAGAAGTTGCCATGAAAATCCAGGTGGGGTTGGTAACTTCAGTGTTTATTCCAAATATGTTTTCTGAAAATGTATTTGGCAGTAATATTGCTGCTGTGGCTAATGTTTCTAGCTTTTTGATGGGTCCACTGGCTGAGGTTACCAGTGTTCCTGAGCTCTGCCACTGTTTAGCCTTCTGATATTTAGGAAAAGCACCGTACAAATTTAATATTAAAAATAGAATTCAAAAAGACATGCACCTGTATACCTCCAATGAAATAAATTAAGCCAAAAATCCCAAAGGACTAAATGAAATGGGAAGTAGAAAAAACATTCCAGATGAAGTTAATAGGAAACCATTTTTGTCTTATTTGAAAGAAAAATAACACAAACATGAACTGGTAATAATCAGAATCTGAATACTACTTGATGATTATTTCATTTAAAACATTCTGAAAACTAAGGGAAAAAAATCAACCACTTTTTAAAAGAATGTCCCATATTAATCTTAACTTTAGAATAAGCAGTTGGTTGAACATTCTTTGTATATAAGGCAATAATTATTTGTTGCCAGTTAAGCATAGTAACTGCATTTGCCTTTGCCTTTTATGGTGAAATCAGAGTGGGTAAGGGGAAAATAAGCTTCTTTATTGGGCAGCTTAGACTGCGTCAGGCTCATGCCTTCACAGCTTGAGATCAATTGAGATATGATCTTAGATTTATTCTTTGGCTATGACAATTGTAAGTGATTGGTTCATGTGTATTAACTTTCCATGCCTGTTGATCAAACTGAGTATCTGAATTTGCATCTGGTATCTAATTCTGAGAATAACTAATGCAAAGCATTCTGTGTATGGAGATCCTGGCATTGTAGTTGGCAGAATTCTTGATTGTCTCAGAGTTCATTTCTATCAGTGGTTACATTGCTACTTGTTTTACAACAGTATTTTTTTAAAATCTAGCAATCTTGGTTAAGATAGGAGGAATTGAACTGTTCTTTAAACTGTCAGTCAACCATCTGGAGCATAAATATTGAAATGTGAAGGTTTTCACTCTTTAAAAAAGGAGGCAGCATAGTAATGTATCTGTGTTTTTTACCTCAGGGTTTTGAGATTAGTTATATTTCTAAACACAGCATTTCTACTTATACAACTGCATAATGGAAAAGCGATTATTCTGAATATAAAGAGCCCTTATAAAGGATTTTGTGCTGACCCTTTGCTAATTGATAACTAAATATGAAAAGCCATTCCCCCCACCCCCATATGCAGAAAACATAATTTATAAGCAAAGATCTTAATATCTTTCATATACCTCTCCAGAAAATAGTGGAAAAGACTTGCATTTGTAAGTCTGCTAGCAGTCAGTATAGATATTATAAAGCTACATTGGCCAAAGATCAGAGTTGGTAGTAAGCAGCCTTTTAAGATCCTCTGTTCTTTTTTCTATGTTGAGCCCAAATATTCTTTAGACTTAAAGTGAAGAATGATATTTAAGTTATGTAGATGCATAATTAGATGCTTTAAGTGGGCAAGAAAGCAGGAATGATCTTAGAAATATTTGGAAAAACATCTCTCTTTATTATTGACATATTACTTGGGACTGCTGGGTTCTGGCTTTGCATTATCAGGAACACTACAGATTTCCCACCACTGATTTGAAGGATATTAAGATTCAGAATCAATTCTCTGCTCATCATTGTCCTTTTCTGTCTTGCAGTATCCAGGAGTGGCCCATAGCATTAACAGTGATGTCAGCAACCTGATGACCGTCTTGAGTATGAGCAATGTTCTTCCAGAAGGTAAAATTGTTCAAGAGGGAAGGAATGTTAGGTTTCAGAGATTTGTGTTGAAAGAGTTGATGGGAAGCTTCATCTATTTTCCTCTTCTAAGCAATACTCCTAAAACAGATTGTGCAATTGGGAAAGCCTCTATGTTTTTGAGAAGTGCTTCCCACTGTTAACTACAGCATAACAGAGTAAGGAGATTTGGTTGGGCCCCACATTGCTAACCTGTGAGACACTTAAAACCTGGTTGTTCCTGTAGGCATTTGGATAGGGATGTTAATTAATTCTACTAGTTGGTTGTAGTAAATTGGGAAAAAATTTCCTTGACACTGAACTTCAGTTATGTGAATTATTATTTTATTGTTGTTTTAATCTTTTTTTATTGTCCAGAATAATCACTGTGAAATGGGTAGCCATATAAAATGTTCAAAAGACAGTTTAAGCATAAAAATTAAGATGCACTGTTTAGGTCTTTAGCCTCTGTGTACTTATGCTTTATGTATCTGAAAAATGACCACATCTGTGAAAGAACACAGTGTTCATACTTAGTTTTAAGTATACAGAGAAAGATGAGAGAAAGATTAACTTGTTGTGTAATTTAGTATTCTTTGTCCTATTGGCAGTTTATGGACTTTTTCTACTTGGTCACAAACTGCCAATAGAAAAAAGAACACCGAACACAATTTTGTACCTTTATTTTGTAGCCTTAGTTAATTTTGATAATGAAAGGCTGAAAAAAGAAGCTTTTTAAATGTGTTGTTTTCTCTAGTTATGGACATGGTGACCAATGGTTTCCCATACTTGCCCTATCTATGTTATATCAAGGATGGCTTTAATCTCACAGTAGATATAAACCAAGATGCCAGTTTCAACCTACTTCTTTCCCCTTTTCTTTTGCATGTAGGTCTTTTCCCCGAACACCTGATTGAAGTTCTAAGGAGAGAACTGGCCCTGGAATGTGATTACAAGAGAGAAGCTGCCTGTGCCAAGAAGTTCAGGTGAGATCCTCTGCCTCTCTTTGTTCCCGATCTTCCTCTTTTAGGAAGCCTTATTGAGGAGGTACAGTAAGATCACATTTATGCTGCAAATGGTGAATGCAATTTTATTTTAATGTAACTTTTGGGAGTAGGAAGTGTCTGAAGTTAAAAAAAAAGGCTGCAAAACAGAGTGAATGTCTTGGGTAAAACATTTTAATATTTGCTGATCAAATTGCGCAGAAATTTTAAGATGTTCCATCAATTTGTTGCCATTCAGGGAGCTGCTCAAGGACCATCCCTTCTTTTACGTCCCTGCTGTGGTGGATGAGCTGTGTGGTCAGCGTGTCCTTACAACAGAACTTGTGTCGGGGTTTCCACTGGATCAGGCTGAAGATCTAAGCCAGGAAATTCGGAATGAGGTACCTTTCATCTTCAGTGATGACAAAAGAAGACCTGTAATTGGCCACAATCTGACTTCTTTCTCAGACATTTTGTAAGAAACACTTGTGAAGTATGTTGGTTAGAGCTCTGGTAAGGGTTATAATCAAATTATGTGGTTGAGCACCTTTTGTTTCATTGGGAATGATATTACAGAGTCAGTTTAGTTCTTTGCTTTGAACAGTTTTCAAGTAAAAAGATATGGACGTCTTTTTGCAACGGTTGATTTAAATCTTTAAATCTGTGTCTCCAGGGAAAAGATTTTCTGGGGTACTTCAAGATTTTTCAAGCTCTGCATTTCAAATACTGAATTTCATCTGGAAACTGAAGGCTATTTTCTGTTGGATTTTACTCATTAATCAAGAATGAATGTCTATATTTTTGAAGTTTTCAAGAGATCTCTTTTCCAGCTATTGGAAATGCTTACAAAAACTCAAAGATAATTCTCAATACAGGGCAAATAATATGGGCAGACAATTCTCTCCTGTTGAACATTTTTCCCCCCATGTCTGTTCCTGTCAAACAGCTTTATGACCTTGTGAGTAGGACGACAAGCTTGCCAGAAAAGTTCACCTTCTATTTCCTTGGCCAAGTAATGAGAAATGCATCATCTTCTTATTGCATAAGCACCCAAATATAGGTTTCCAAGTTAGGGGCAATTCTAGCTGTCCAAGGCTGATGGAAAAGTACTGTCAGTAAACAAGAGACAGAGGAGAGTTGAAGCATGGACAAAGGGGGAATTGGAACTGAATATGGCAAGGATTAGAGAGTTAACATTAGGTCTGACAATCCCGCATTGACAGACAGAGTTGTCCTGGTGTTTTAACATATCCTGTAGGAAGCTATAAACAGGTAGCAATTATCAGCCTAGTGCATATTTGCACCAATATTAGTAATTGGGTAAGATTATCTGTATAGGCTTGCATTATTGTCTGAATAAATGTAACTATGTAGTGCTGCTAGAATTGTGTTGTGTGAGCACAGTTGCCCACAAAACGCACAACTTATTTGCTAGAAGCAACAGAATGAAAAAAATGTGTTTGGAATTCTATTTTAGATTGGGTCAGAGTTGAAATACATTGCTTTTTCTAAATTTTACCTTTTCTTAACTTAGCTTAGTGTGGTCTGTGGTAATCTTCATTCCCTTGTTCATTTGCAACTCTTTTGGTCTATTTGTTATTTTAGCTCCCTTTTCATGCCCTTTCATTCTTTCTATTCATACACACCCAGGTAAAACAAAATGTTTATGTTCATTTGCTACTTGTCTATGTCTTGTTTCAAGCAAATGTTTTTTTATAATAATTTGAGTATCTAAGACTGTGTGCTTCTTAGAAAATTATGTATAATATGGACTATTTTCTTGTATCATAGAATATTGGAATATCACTATTATACAATAATAATACCCTTTTAAAAAAATCCATAAAGTCTAGAAAAACAAATGGTCAGATGGCAGTACATTTTTTTACTTTTAGTAAAAGTTTCCTTTTTGAAAAAAAGCTTGATTATTTTACTTTTCAAAGTAAGTACTGTAGAAGGATGCAAGTTCTCGGTTACTATTTGACAGCTGTAAAGCAATAGTGCTGTTTTTTCCTCATCATGCAAGTTGTATCTTAAAAGAGAAGAAATATTTCATTTATCCAGTATTATAGTTATTGAGTTGTAATTTTGTATGGTTTATGTCCTTTAGGCTTACCGTTACAGCTGAGAAAACTGCTACGGATGTTTTGATTCTGCTCCATTATAGTCAAATCTTTTATCAGACCAAATTGCTTTTGCATCTTGAATCTTACATTGGAATCTAATCATAGCACCTATCTTGAACTCCAATGATTTGTTTACTCCTAGTATATATTGCTTTATTTATTTTTTACTTATATTCCACTTTGTTTTGTTTGTGATTATATTTGCAGATCTGCCACAACATATTGGTTTTGTGCCTGAGGGAGCTATTTGAATTCAGGTACATGCAGACTGATCCAAACTGGTCGAACTTTTTCTACGACCCAGAATTGCACAAGGTAAACTCTCCGAAAGTCGAAATGCACACTTTAGGATTTATTTCCTTTTTGCCTCTTTATATTATTTCCAGTAGCTTTGCAGTAGGACAAGTGGACACCTGCTTTTAAAGTATGTATCACTTTTGGGCTGAGGGGCCTCTATTAGTATTGGAGAGGATTCTGAGTCATTCCAGCCACTTTTTGGTTCTTATGAAGCACTGGTTAGACCAGACTATATTTGTCATCTTGCCATCCATAGGGTCTGTGTTTCAGAAGAAGCTTCCTACCCTCTAACATCCATGTATTTCAGGAAAAGAAGGATGGTGACATGTTAATTTTATGCCAAAATATACTGGTTCTCTAGCTAAGAAAACTATAAAAGGATTTGGGGGGAAAACTTGAGAGAATGAAAATTTTGGAGTATAGAAATTGAACAGTATTTTTATGATGTTCTCTGTCTTCCTTTTACTCTCTGAAGGCAAACAGAAGAGAACAAAACAAATTTTAAACTATAGCCCAAGGCCTATGCAATGTAACTTAAAACAACTCTTGTTTAGTCCAAAGATATTGTATTGTAACAGTTTAATTTATGGTGGAATTCTGTTATTAGTCTGAATATGCTTGCAGCCTTAGGGCTGACGTGCAAAAATTGGTCATTAAAAATATCATTTCCAGACATCTATCATTTAACAAAATTTCTATCTAACAATGAATTAGTTAGGAGTAAAGTTCTTCACTGAACTTACATTTTAGAAAGAAACATTTTATTGGCTGCCATTAAGTCCACTTAAATACTGCAATAATTTGTTTATATTTGCCATCCATAATTGCAGAAGGAAGGGGATTTAGGATTTTTTTCAGCCATTCCAATGAAAAATAGATGAAGAACGTAGCTTCTGAGAAACTAGATTAAGCATTCTTTCAGACCTTTCATTTAGAAATGAACCCTCTGGAATAGTTTCGCTTTCATTCAGAAAATTTTGTACATCTATCTTTCTAGGTGGCACTTCTGGATTTTGGAGCAACACGTGGCTTTGATGAGAAGTTCACAGATACCTACATAGAAGTAAGGGCTCTAAATTGCTACAGAGCCTGTTGTGGGGCTTGCGACAAGTGGTTGATAACAGCTTTTTGTTGCATACTTTTTTTGATTTTTAAATTCAATTTATAGGTAGTCCTTGGGTTCAGTGGGAATTGGAGCTGGACTGTCATTGCTAAGAGATATGGTCATAAAGCACATCATGTGGCTGCATTGCTTAGCAACAGCAGTTCTAGCAGTCCTGGTTGACATTGTTAATCAAGTTTCACATAGATCATTAAGCAAGACCGTCACATGATCACAACTTCCAACTTCCCTGGCTTCCCTGTTGACTTTGTGGGATGTTGGCAGAGAATGTCAGAAATAGTGATCACGTGACGGCTCACTGATGTCATAATCGTGAGCCAGACATCTGGGTCCAATCATATATCTGCAGGGATGCTATGATGTCTAGAAGTCTGAGGACTGGTTGTAAGTACCATTTGCTCAGCTGAATTGTAATTGTAAATACCATTCGCTTGGCTCAATTTTAACAGTTGCTGAATGAACAGTCATAACCCAAGGTCTATATGTATATCTTCAAACTTTGAGAGTATGTTACTCCATATCTCAGGCAACATAACTTTACTTTTCTTGTCTTTGCCTCTTAAAAGAGAATGAAAAATATTTAATCATTAAGTAAGTCCAGACTTTTCTTCTGAGGAAGAATGTCCTCTTTTCTTTTCCTATTTACATGTTTCTTACCCCAGGTGGATAATATTAATACTAAATATCAAACAGTTGTTCGTATTTAACTAAACATCATGATAACCAGCCATCCTATATGGTAATTTGGTTGTAGTATAATGTATGTATTATAACCAAATTGCCATAGAGGGAAAAGGCTAGCTGATCAGCTTAATATGAACAATGGTTTGATATTTGTTCTATAGCAGGGGTGTCAAACTCATGGCCTGCGGTCTGGATGTGTGATGCGCTGGCCATACCCACGTCTGGTTTAGTGAAGGGGAAAAAAGTCATGATATGTCATGTGACACCACCATGACAACATGAGTTTGACACCCCTGTTCTACAGAGTCCAGATGCTAATATAGGCTTCTGTGATAAAAATCAAATTGTTTTGTTTAGGTCTTTTTGTGTTCCTTTTGGAAATCTTACTTTAGTTTCCTGGTACTGACCTCTTAGGAGAAGTATTCAGATATTTCTCCTGAAACTTCGGTTCAGATTTCTGCCTTACATGTTTTGGGAGACAACAGAAGCTCTTGCTTTTTAAAGCCAATACCTTTTAGGAATTGCTAAGATATTACAAGGGTGACTTGCTTCCTTGTGAAGTAAATGCTTTTCTTGACTGCAAAAAATGCCTAATTAGATTTGTTTTTTATTTCTTGCCTCTTATAGTTAATCAAAGCAGCTGCTGACATGGACAGAGAGAGAGTACTAAAGAAATCAGTAGAAATGAAATTTTTAACTGGCTACGAAAACAAGGTATGTTGCAGAACCAAATAGTCCCTACTTCGCCATTGCTATGAGTTGAGTTTGATTTTCTCAATCAATAGAAAAGAATGCAACAAATATCCCTTCACACACACACAAAAATGTCTGCTATTTTATAGGGTGTCAAATTTTTCAACTTCCAAAACATTTGGGGTGCTCTAAAGTTGTGACATACCTTTGGGATTGTAAATAAATTTTGGTTACTTTAATATAATTTAGATGTGCTTGGTAAGTAACTACATAAATATAACTTTTTAACATTTTGTTTGGTTCATAGCTACTCAATCGTTACATTGCAATCTAATAAGCCAGATTGCCTAAGTATTTTCTATTTTAATGTATGATGAGCAGAAACCACTTCGATCTGCTTCTCTTCCTTTTGCATAAATAGCTAAAACGAATCTGGAAGCCTTAGTTAGCTTAAGCCATGGTTCCAATTTCTTGCTTGCTCACAAGCAGGCAAAAATTTTAAGGTGGTAATAAAAAAAAAGGTATACTTCCAAAACCTGAAAATCACTGTAACTGCTGAATCATAAGTCACCCTCTTTATCTTCCCTCATATAGTTTAGTATGTCATGTTAAGAAATCTTGACAATCCAGAAACTCTACTTTAGCTGCTAATCTATGGCAGGACAAACATCTGTCCTGGTGATTTTGAAAAGAGTCTTCACTGTCAAGTGATACCTTTTCAGATTTGGCTTGAGCCTTTTTATAGGAAACCGTCTAAAATAGAAAAATGCAATCTGAGTTACGCCATCACACACTTACAGAAGCAGGTGCTAACTTTCTGCATAATATTGAAAACTCAAAATTTAATAACAGGCAGCAATTTCCCATTTTATATAACATGGAAAGATTTCAGCTGAATATTTTTATAAATAAATGAATGAGGGACTGGTTTATAAACTAGGGAATTTTCTCTTTGTTCTCCATAATTTGAGGTCTGTGTATTGATATTGTATTAAAAAGCTGTAGTTATATAATCATATTCCCTATTCTAAGTGTATGTTGGCTTCAAATTGACATGCTCGTGATACTGTTTTGATTAAATATGTTGAATTGGAATAAAAATATGTAGAATTGGATTGGAATTATATGCTACCCTGGCTGTTCAAATTCCATCTAAACAGGTTAGAGTATAAGCATGTCATGTATTTGCCGTTTTAAGACTTGCACTGCAGTTATTTTATTATTCTGCACTATATTACCAGCCACAACTGTCTTATCTGTGCTAAGAAGGCAGATATATATTTGTATATTAAGCCAAGTATTGCTGCTTGTGAATTATGATTCCAGAGCTGAATTTTGACTACTGCTGCTATTTGTCAGACCATTTCTGTCTGGTTTATGTTGGTGATTATTGATTCTTTGTCTTTTCAGTAGATCTGCTTGAAGTAGCCGATCACAATCACTTTGTTTTGTTTTTAATCAGGCTATGGAAGATGCCCACTTGGATGCTGTCCTTATTCTTGGAGAAGCTTTTGCAGCCCGTGAACCTTTTGATTTTGGCTCTCAAAATACCACTGAAAAGATACATGGATTAATCCCAATCATGCTGAAGCACAGGTTGGTCCCTCCACCAGAAGAGACCTATTCTCTTCATCGGAAAATGGGTGGCTCTTTTCTCATATGCTCCAAGCTGAAGGCCAAAATTCCATGCAAGAATATGTTTCAAGAAGCCTACAGTAAATACTGGAGTAAAAAGACCAAAAACGAGTAATGGCACAAAAGAACTATTAAATATTTTTGTCTTATGAATATGGCCCAATCATCAAGCTCTGGCACACCACAGTACTATTTCTTCCCTATCACGCCTCCAGAATTGCTTTAGCAATGCAACAGATGATCTTTTGGAAGCAGAATAATTTTGAGGAAATTGTGCTTTTATTGGGTACAGTTCCTCTCAACATTCTCACTAGATTTTAGGTGTATCTCCTGTTTTATTAAAAAAAATAATAGTGGTTTGCTAGTTTAGAAGATGTGGAGGCAAAAATGAACTGCTGCATTTCATACTGTTCTAGATCTTGGCAATCTTTTTCATATTTTAACATTGGTAGCTGAGTTGACTTTTTTTTAAGAAAAAAAAATACTGAGGAGGAACATAAATCAAAATGAGTTGGCATAGAAATTTATTTGTACTTCTTGAAACGTTATTTTCCCCATCTTCAAGATTTTTTTCAGTTTCCTTCAAAGGTTGAAAGGCTTCCTTCTGCAGTTTCAAACTGCAAAGAATAGAATGCCAACATAATTTACAACAAAACCTTATTTTTGTATGATACTTGGTGGGAGTCTGTAATGTCTGGGGTTTTCGTATAGAACAGTGTGAAATATATATATGTGGAGTCTCTGGTGCTCAACAAAACAAGATTTTAAAGAAACTGATACAAACAGTTCACTGGTGTATGTAGAACATCTTACCTTGAAATTTGGTTGCTTATCTTTGATTCTTTGAGCTATAAGTAGAAGGAATGTAATTAACGAGGTTGTCTCAAAAATTGGGTTTACTCGTTAAATGGAGATTTAGAGAAACCAAAGCTCCGTGGCATTTATAAAAGCCCAGGAGCAAAATTTTAATTTCTCCGTCTTCATATTTGTAGTGCAACTTTTGATGAAGACAGATGTATATTCAGTATCAATTATGTTTCAGAATTGCATTGAAAAGCATGATCTACATTTAAATAGCTCAGAGCGCGCGCGCGCACACACACACCATATATATATATATATATATATATATATATATATATATATATATGAAATAAATTTTGTATCTGTTCAACTTTGAACTTATTTGCAATAAAGAGGTGCTTGTGCAAAATATTGTGTTGGTGGAGTTAATTGTCCTGGTGATTAGAATCTTGTATTTTTTTTTTGTTTCAGTCTTTAGACAGAGGAGCATGTTAGACATAATTCAATACAAATAACTACAGCCACTATCCATTTAGTAGGAAGATTTTTATATTTACATGTGTTCATCTGAACCTGATTTTTCAATGTATATCCCACCTTTCTATCTTTATGTAAAATAATTGTTAATTTAACCCCAAAGT
The DNA here is from genome assembly GCA_032468115.1 of Grayia smithii. NCBI lineage: Eukaryota > Metazoa > Chordata > Lepidosauria > Squamata > Grayiidae > Grayia > Grayia smithii. The sequence goes on from JANHFM010002053.1 coordinate 84,934, forward strand.
CAAACTCGGTTCCCAAAAAAGTTTTAATTACTTGAAAAGTCTCAGATGAGAATGTGCAATGTCCATTTAACAAAGAATAGAGGAAATGTTGCCAAAGATCTTGTGGTCCTGCTTTCCTTTATATATTCTGAAAATTGTTGATTTGAATGCATGAGCAGGCTTCCTCTGGACTTATTTTACTAAAAGCAATACTTTAAAGATACATTGCTATGGCCTGAAGTGTAGGCAACCTGACACTCTGCAAATGTTTTGGGTTGTGCCTCTTTCAGTGTTTTGCTATTGATCCTGCTGTGGTTGGAGCTGACAGTAGTTGTCCAAAACCTCTAGAAATTTTAAGTGCTTCCCTACAATGTGTGTCCAAAAATACTGCCATTATGCCAAGAATAAGATTTGGCTGAACATAAGAATTGAAATAGCAAAAAAAGTTGGAAAACTAAATTTTAAGAAATCACGCTAGGAAGAGTTTTTACGCCTTTGAGATTGGTTGTTGTTGAAGACGCCTAAAGAATACCCTGGGCAGCCAAGAAAGCAAACTGATGGATCACTGAATAAATCCATCCAGAGTTCTCAGATGAGGCACAAATAACCAGGTTCAAATTACTGTATTTTTTGGACTATAAGACACACCAGAGTATAAGATGCACCTTAGTTTTTGGGGAGGAAAATAAGAAAAAAGCTGATTGGCGGTGGATCGGCCTCCCAGAATACCCCCAATCAGCTGTTCCCAGAGGTGAACTTTAGCAACAGGTTCGTTGGTTGTGAGCTCTGCTCCTTGCTTTTTTTTTGCGGCCTCTGAAACCTCCCTTTGAGAGGCTTTTCTTCCAGCCTCTCAAAGGGAGGTTTCAGAAGCTTTTTTCAACCTGTTTCAGAGGCTGGGTGGGGCTACATTCGTACTATACGCTGCACCCAGATTTTTGGGCATATTATGAAAAGACTCAGCTCTCTGGAAAAAAGGTCTAATGCTGAGAATGGTGGCAGGAAAGAGGAATAGGATGACCAGCAACAAGGTAGGTAGATTCAGTTATGTATAGTGGTGATGAATGCCACTGTTGAGAGATTTGAAAGATGATGTTAGGGATAGATAATCCTGGAGAAAATATATCTTATGTGGTTGCTAGGAGTCAAAAATGATGGCACATAATCAATTACACAAGTTACCCTGTGGCCTGTAATAATCAAAGTAAACCCTTGCTTTGAAACCAGAAAGTTTAAATGTGACATTCTTTAGCTGAATTCTGACCTAATGCCTTTAATACTTTTTGCTTAAGATGGTTAATTCTGTCACTGAATGTGTTAACAATAAATTAATTGAATTTATATTTTTATTCTACACCAGAAACTATAAATCCTGCAGGAAGGAAGGAAGAACAAATATTTCTCACTTTCTCTTGCCTAAATCAATTTCCCTACTAGAATTTAGGATAATGGGTGATGGAGAAAGTGTCTTGCTGTGGATACACCAGTAGTTAAAAATGTCTTTCTAATACTGACAGAGCTTCAGAAGGTCTGCCATTATTTATTCTAATTTACATCAATTTTGGCTTATCTCTTAAGGCACTGAAGTGATTGTGAGAAAAGGTTTAATGATAGCAAGCAGGTTTTGTGGACAGTTCTCTATATGTGTGTGTATCAGTCACTTAAACACAAATTGCTGCTGAAGAGGATATGCATGTCATATTTTCTACCAATCTATAGTATGAGTTATTTTTCTTTAATTCACACTACTTGCCTTTCAATATGATAATTCATTGTCAAATTAGCAAGGATTTGGGAAGGGTGTCTAATTGTCATTTTATTATTTCATTGGTCTTAAACCTCTCTCTTGCCTAAAATATCTTGCACATTGCTTCTATACATTTAGATAAATTGATCTTATTTCTTTGGAGCTGTTTACTGTGTTATTCACATAGTGCAAAATTGATGGTATTGAAGTGATTATAGTGAAAGGATATTATGGAATTCAAGTCCTTAAGTTCATAGAAAAATGAATAGATTTTTGTAAATTATAAAATATTATTTAAATTCTGGTGCATTGTTCCAATAGTCTTCATTTCATCCAACAGGAAAGAAACATTTTAAAATTCTGTACTCTACGCTGCAATATCAGAGAGTTAAAGAGGGAGATGAAATGTGTGAAAAGATGGAATATGAGCATTACCAAGAGTATAAAAAGCTGACAAGGGTCTTGTTAAACCAAATCTATTAACTGCCAATAGGAATCTGCTTTTTGAGGAATTTAACATTACTGTATAAAGTATCATTCTTCCAGATGTGATTCTTCAAATACCTTTAATCAAAGAAATTTACAATCTCATGTACAAGGAATAAACTATTTGATGTATTTGAAAAATTTAATGCCAAAAGAAGAAAACCATTTTCTTCCTGCTTGTCACAAAAAAATAAGCTTATGAGCTTATGACTGTTCCCAAGGAAATGCAGTCAATCTGGTGAAATTCTTGTAACATGCAATTCATGTAACTAGCAATAAAGCTTGCGTGGTTCTGCTTGCTTTATTAAGCAATAAGGCTTAAGTGGTTCTGGTTGCTTTCACCTGACCTGACAGTGCTTTGTATATCATTTATGGAATGATTTTCCAAACGAGGAGAGATTCAATGAAACACAGGTCTATGTCAAAGCGAATCAGAAATACACACTGTAGTGATGTGGTCACTAAATTCTCTGAACGTCTCGACTGAAGTTCTGCATGTCATTAAATCTTCACAGTCAAAGACAACAGCAGTACTATGTAAGTTACCGGTATGTGAATTCAAATTATTTTTAAGATAAAGTATGGTTGAAAAATAAAAGTGGTCCAGCAGTTTGATGTTAGAACCATCAGGATATTTAACAATACACTTGCCATAGAAAAAGATATGGGCTTTTCTGTGGCGGTTTTTTTTTTTTTTTGAAATGGCAGGAAAGTTTGTGTGCAAGAATAATATGCATTGCAACTATGATATTTAGCAACTGTATCAGGCATCCTTACTAATTGTTTCCCATAAAATAAACTACTGTAAATAGCACACTGGGCAAATAGTATTATTTGTGGGCTGGGGTGGAAATGGCAAGGTTTTAACAAAAAAAAAATGCTCTCACAGTTCTGCTTTTTTTTCCTAACTAAAAAGCTGCATCTATATGGTCGCACAATAAATTCCTGTTATCTATTTGATTGTTGCAGTGTATCAGTAAACAAGAGCAAATTAATATTGACCTGACACTTTTAAGTTCAGTTAGTCCTTCAAATAGCCCTTCATTAAGCTCTAGTCATAAAACAGTATATTCAATATGCATCTGGATTCATTGCTTGCAAACCACATGCTGAAGAAAAAATATGAGCTTAAATTTTTTATCCTCAGCAGCATTGAGCAAACAAGAACAGAATGTATGATTACTCTATGCTTTAAATTAAGTAGATGCTTTGGAAGAGAGCAACCACTCCCTACGGTTTCCTGGCCCAGCACTTCTAATGTAAGAAATTAAGATTTCAATAGCTGAATTTATGGGCCAATTCATACCATAAAATTGATCTGAGGGGGAAGGGAAAAGAAGACAAACGATCTGAATTTCTAGTATTTCCCTGTTTTATTGCAATACATCAAAGTAGGTTAATATTAAGTGTTATCAATGTAAAATATTGGTGGTCTGCCACTTATTACACCTTTGACTGATCCACCTTAAATATTTCTGTGCAATAGAATCTACATCATTGTTCTGGAGCAGAGAATCTCTTACAATGTCCTCTACAACACTGAGGACATGAATCAAAAAGACGAGTGAGAAGAGCCAAAGCAGAAACTTCCCCCTCCCACGCACACACTTGTCAGCTTTTATACTCTAAACCAAAACAAAAAAAGTGATTACATCTAGGCCATGCAAAACTGTACAACAATATTACAATGAAAAAAATCCCTAAAAATATCTTTTTTAAAAAATAAATGATATGAAATTGTACATAAAAAGGCAGGTATAATTCTGTTAAATACCATTTTTTTGGTTGTGAATTGCTTCCTCATCAGTGTGACTATGTTTTTTATGCAGAATGAGAAAGGAAAACAATGATTGTGTGTGTGTGTGGGATTGCTTTAACATGCAATGTGGTCCCCCAAAATTTAAAGTCTCCAGCTTCACTGATTCCTGAAGGCCCCTATAGATGAAGAACTGCAAACCTAGTTTCCCAGGAAAATCCAAATGATGACACTTTGAAAGTGACAAGGTAGTGCCTTGATTAGTCCTGTTGCTTGGGGCTAAATTTTGCCAGGAGCCTTTCAGTAACCTTCCTCTGAAGGCACATGCCTGTCCTGGGGTCTCCAAACTGTGCACCTAGATAAAGGACCCCAGTTATAAAGAGGTAACTCTGTGGTATAATCCTAACAAGCCAATTTCTTTTCATTAAACAGACAAGGAAAGGAAAGAGGAATAGTCTCTGCTGCTGATGCTGCTGTTACACGTGTATGTTATCCCTGAAATGTGGTAGCTGAAAAATCACAAGTATTTTTAACATCCACCATCCTTAACTCAAATTGATCTCCCAAGTTTTTGACTTTGGAACAAAAGCTTTGTTTACGACTTCAGATGTATCTCTGGTGAATCACATACTCAAAAGTACATTATTGCATTAATATGTATCATATTAAAACATTAGTCTGTTTCCAAATACCTGAGTTTAACATAAATGTTATAGTGAATCCTCCCCCCCCCAACCCTGCTGTTCTAAGAAAAGAAAAAAGATATCGATAAATAGGAATACAAAATAACCTGTCAGTCAAATTTTAGACAAAGCCATTAATGAAAGATTGATTCAAAAGAATAAAATTATACAATAGGAATATATTCTGAAAAGAAACATGAATGTTGTGTATAGATTGTTTCTATTTTAAATACACAGAGTCTCAAGAGGTGAACCATCTGAGGTTCAGTTATAATCCAATTTATTGAACCTCTTAAATATAACAGGGCAATGAATGAAGTGCCTGAATCAGTTCAAAGCAAGCTTCTCATTTAAGGGCCAGCATAGCTTCAAGCTGCATACAAAAAGAGATCCTAATCAAATTAGTCAGGATTCAATCAGAGCACATGAAAGTGCCTGGAGAAACAGAATCATGTAGGAATGAAAATGCACTGCAGGAAACCTCAACTTCATTAGCTAACTCTTCAGAGATTTAAGAGTGCTTGTGTTGGGTACAGTCAGAAAAAAGTACCCAATAATTTATCAATATTGGTATTGCAAGTTCACAAATCCTAATGAAGGATAGTGTTTACATTTATTAAATAGTTTGATGTTATGTAAACTATTTGTAAACTTCCCCTTAGCTTTTGTTTGCAGGTGTGACAACTATGTCTTCAAGTGAAATAGCTTGATTGCCATAGGACTTGTTGAGGGCTTCCAAGATCATTTCTGAAGTCAATAATTCTGCAAGCCAGGTGCAGTTTAAAGCTAGAACCAGAAGCCTTTAAAAAAGCACCAGCCAGTAGGAGATGGATGGAATGCTAACCTTTTCACCATGGTATGGAGCAATGACAATGACAAGAGCATCACTGTAGGAAAGACTGAAGGGGTTGAAATAGGATCTTGGAATAGTGACTGTCAAAGGAGATAAGAGCTAATAGATTTTATATGCTGTTCTTGTCGCTGTGACTCAATTCCTTGGAGAACACTTGCAGGAAATTTATATTTATGTGGTAGCTCTGAAATTCAAATCTTTTGTTTCTAACTCATGACAAAACACACAATTCTGAGATTCTTAATACAGTCAATTCAACAGACAGGTTTAGGATACCATGCTTAATAGCAAAATTTTAAGTTTGCTTCCTACTCCCAATTATTCCCCAGCATAAGAGCTAAATGCAAACAAAGATACAGAAACAACAGACTGAATACACCTAGATGATTAGAGACAATGATCTCTATCTTCCAGTACTTAATCAGAATTTGGTGTGATTGTAGCTGATGATTTTTCAGAGGTGATCTAGGAAACTTACAGATTTGTTGTTTTTCCACTGATGTTAACTGTTTGACAATATCCATGATATATTACAAAATCTGTAGAAACTCTTTATCTTTTTTTAAATTACCACCTGAATACTTTATCCACTTGAGCTTAAGTCTAGCCTAAAGAAGCAATGATTCTAAGAAGAAAAATCACATTCGCCTAGAGTGAATATGCAAACTGTACTCATTTTATTCAATAACACGGAAGAAAAAAGGTTTTGCCTTTCCCCTCCATCTGCATGTTGTCTTTGCCACTGCTTTTCTAGGTGACGATGGATCTCGACTATTCAGACAGAAATGCTGTGCTCTGATTAAGCTTTCTCTATTAGATTCAACCACCAAAATTCTACAACAAAGACAATGGGCATTCTGGACCAGGATGGGTGAGCAGATGACTGCAATGAAAATCTTTAGAAGTCTTGAATAATTTAGCCAAGTACAACTCTACAAGTGGCATGTTAACTTTCAGTGATCAAGAGCAAACTACAAACTTCTATTTCGGACTGAATGATCCTTGTATTCAGTGAATGTAGTTAGTTAACTAAGAAAGTTACTTAAGAGCTTGTGGTGATTAAAAGGCAAAATGGGTTTGAAAGCCTAGCCCTAATCTTCCAAAAGCTCATTCATTTCTATTTGCATTTACTTCAGCTGAGGAGATTCTATCATTGTTTGGACACCCTTCAGTTTACCTTCATTCGTGTACTAGTAAACAATAGGTTTTGCTTGTAAAATAACAGGCGGAAAACAGGCAGAGATAATTTAAAATGATGCTTATGGCTTTCGTTTTTCTACTGATAAGGAGGAAATGTCACAGAGCAAAAATTGTGAGGATGGAGTCTTCATCTAGGCTGTATGTTTTTTATCCAGTGCCATGTTCTAAATTCAGATCACACCCTCAATCCATAGATTATTTAGTATGAAAAAAGGAACACCACAAATTTTAAATTAAAGGATCTCTTAAATAGGAATCCATCTTCTGCTGCATTACAATGCTGCTTTTTCTTTTATTATATACATATGTACTAACTCTTAATTTTGTGTATTTACTTAAACTCTATTATAGTAAAATATGCATCATTTTTCCCCAAAATCAATAAGATTTACTGGTAGCAATCAGACTGACATTCAGAGTGTCTGAAAGCATGTGTATCTTCCTTAGCAGGGCAAATTTCACCCTATCATCAAACATGGGAGGATGTTGCTGTATTTATTCCTGAAAAAATATAATATGGGTCTACATGTACCAAAGCAAATCTATCTGGTTTCCTGTTACATATTGTGTATATCAGCCTACACTACCATGTTTTGTTTGGAGTGTGGTGTATTGCATAATATGCCATACAATGGAATTTCATAATCCTATGAAATAAAATTGATAATAGAAATATACCAATATTTCTCATATAACAACAACTCCGTGCTGCCCTCCACTAAGGTTTTCTTTTGTTTGCTGGCTACTATTAGGAGGGGAAGAGAATTGCACTACTGGTGCCAATTATGGCACATACACTCTCTTCCTCCCCCTCCCACCCACAGTTTGATTCTTGTAGGGAAGCTGAGAGGAGATGAGAATGAGAGCAAATGGAGAATCATGGGGACCAAAAGCTGCTGAGATGTCAAATCTGAGTGCCGAAGCAGTTCATGAGTCCCAACTCACGTGGTCCGAGCTCTCCAGGGAGAGGCTCTTGGTCTTGTGAGGAGAAATGGGACTGGGAGGGCTGCTCAGGTTGGAACTGTTGGAAGCTGTAGAATGCCTTGGAGAGTCAGAGTCCTGCAGCCCAAAACACGTGAAGAGAACATATTAGTGAAAAATAGTGCAGCAACAAATGGAAACAGGGAGGCTTGGAAACCTATAGAAGCAAGGGACAATGAAGGAACGGAATGCCAAGTGGTACCTCTCCTTTCTCTGCCTGGTCAGCAACCCTATCAAAAATATTAGGAATATCCATTATCAAGAGAATGTTCCTAATTTTGTTCCCAAGCGCATTGGTTTGAACTTTTGGAGGGATGAAAACAAACAGCACATTATACATTTATACAAGCAACTTTCTAGAACAGTGTTTCTCAACCTTGCTGACTGGGGAATTCTGGGAGTTGAAGTCCACCCATCTTAAAGTCACCAAGGTTGAGAAACACTGTTCTAGAAGGTCTTTTTAGGGGCTCTTGACATTTGAGTCCACGCAATGCTGTCACTAATGCAGTAGAACATACGTTTATATTTACAATCTGCCAAATATAAAAGGACACATATTTTTTCTAGAGTTGTTATAAACTTCTGTGGCAATTAATACATTTAGTTGTACACTTTGTTGATCCAATTCTTATTTTCCTGTATCTGCATCTATACCTATAAATGCTATAATCACATTTACATAAATGTCTATTTATGTAATTTCCTGAAGTGACTTAGTTTGTACTGTATTGTGTTACATACACCTAAACAATTGCTTAATAATAACAAAAAAAAATTGTATGAACAAGAATCTCCCCAAACTGTTTCTGAGAATATTTTTTTGCTTGTTCAACAAAACATTTTTTAGCTGGTGGTTGTTTCCACAGGGGATTCAGCCCATTTGAGAAATTTACAATTTGGATTGATCCCTGGACCAAACAATTCAAAGATTTAAGGCTTGCCTTCTGTGATCAGATGACTTACAGATATGTGGTATGTAATTTTCATAAATCAGGCTTGATATGATGGCGCTGTGATCTAAAACATATGGAAGCTATTTAGCTATTGTAACAAAATTATCAACATAATTCATGCTACTGGAATTTTTGTCATTTTATACAGAATAATACTTTCCCCGTTCAATTATTGACTAATGCAGTAGTTATGTGTCTCTATTTTTGATTACTTTAAGCATAAACTGGAGCTTATACCCACCTCTCTCTCGTACTCCCTCACTGGTGCATCACTGCCTTGGTCCAAGCCACCAGAAGACAAAGAGCCATCTGAAGGGGATGCCATTGGCTGACGCTTTGCTCCATAGCTACCTCCTGAGAATTCTCTCCGCAAAGCACTACCATTTTGTGCAGATGTTCCTAGAAATACACCCAGGAATTTAAGTACATACCTTGCAAAAGCATTAGAACTATAACCCATAGTATTCATTATCACCCTTTATCATTATTTGTTCTACTGATGGTTGCCAGTTTTGTTTTTCTATCGTCGTGCCTTTCTATCAAGGCTTCTCTCCCTCTTCCATCCCAGCCTCCATTTCAGCAAGAATAAAAACAATTTTATATGCATTGTTGAATTAACATCTCTATGTTGGTTAAGGAGAAAGTCCTAGGTGGAGTAAAGTATAGGAAGGGAGGTTTAACATCTTCCACTTGCATCGAATCTCAAATATTTCAATTTATAATAATCAATATAAATATTGATATATAACGCATTAATTGAAATAGACTCTGAAACAGAATTAGTCAAAGATTGTATGATAAAATGGGCTCAGAACGTTGGAAAACCAATAATGTTGGATACTTGGGAAAAAATATGGGTTACAAATGTAAAGTTTACTCAAGCACAAAATTTAAGAGAGAATTTTTATAAAATGTTTTATAGATGGCATTTAGACCCAAAAAAGTTATCTTGTAT